>PRKT01001040.1:0-40972 GCA_003671525.1 Saccostrea glomerata | reverse complement strand
GGTGGGGGGGGGGAACCAACCTTTCAATGGACATTTTCATTAGTAAAGGTAATATTGTGGAAAAAAAGAGGGGCAGTCCCCCCGGCCCTCCTGTTGCTAAGTGCATGAACATTTCAAATCGCCATTGTATATCCACGAATGGCAAGCATCACCTTTGCATTTCAAAATTGAAAGTTAATCAACAAATATTTTTTTTTTAAAAATCAAGAGGTATCCAAACATTAATTTAGAGAAATTTGCATGTTTATATTATCTTGTATAGAAGATTTTCTATTATTCAATTATTATGTAATTATAATGAATAGTGAAAATATATTGTGCTTTCATTATAAGACACCACAATATTTCATAACACTCTAATCAACATTGGCATCTAAGGCTTTATTATACAAAATCCTATTTCTGTGTATTTTTATTTCTTAGTATTTTTTTTTATTTCAGGTACAAAACAAACTGTCTATTAGATCCTTTCTATGACTAAAAATCCTTGACAAATTTTAATATATAATGATTTAAATAATTCCATGAAAAATTTTTATTTTCAAGTTTCATTTTGTGACATTTCTAGTTAAATAGAAATGTCAAAGCCAAATATATGTTGTGTTTTTGATAATATTAGATAACTAAAATAAAAGACAAATTAAACGTCAAAGTATTTAATTTGAAAATGTGGGATTATTCAAGTTTAAAATTACTAAAAATAAGTATTTGGCTTTAAATAACATGTTTATCTTTTCAACTTTAAGCTCATGTGTACGCCATATAGCTTTCAGAGTTATCTTTGATGAATAAGGAGTAAGTATCTTTAAAATCTGTAAACTGTTCAAGTTCGTGTATATCAAAAAAAAAAAAAAAAAAAAAAAAAAAAAAAAAAAAAAAAAAAACCACATGTATCTTGATTCGATTATTGGTCGGTAGGCATAGTAAAATATTGGAAAATCAATAAACATTTTTTCAAGTCATCTGTAAAATATAGTACCGGTCTATCTATCTTAGCTATTGTAGACTAAACATTCAAACTGGCGCTTAAAATGATCTCGTGTTCAACTCTGAATATCCTAAAATTTTAATCAACCGCCAATAATATGCCCAATGCTAAACCAAAAGTTTAACTTCCGGGGGGTATTTTAAAGGGACAGGTTAGAGGACAAAAGAACGCTATGATTTAATAGAGGAAACCCCCCCCCCCCAGAAAAAAATGCTGATTGAGGTAAGATACACTTGTTGATATCCCTTTCGTTATACCATGTATCGGTTTGGTGTTAAGTCTTACACTCATCATACATGGTCAAAGTTCCAAATGATTATAGCTGTTGATTTATTTGTATCTCTATGTTTTACAAGTAAGGTTCCAAATTTCCCAAAATTTGAATGGTAATGGTAAAAAAAAATATAATAAAACAATCCCTTATTTTCCTGTCTCTAATAACCTTTCCGATATCAAATTAAGTTCTCATTTAGCTGGTACTTTTGCTGGGCGCATAAAAGTATTGTAGAAATATGTTTGCTAGAAAGTTCTACATAAAGTATACGAACTTTACCTTTCATGTTTACAAAATTTGTCTAAACTTTAACCTGTTTAACAGTATGAAGAATTTGATAAACTCTTCATGGGCTGCTTTTAAAATATTGAATCAGCTATCTTTGAGACACAATATTCAAGAAATATCTGTTTGTTATTTGTTTTGGTACTATATATTTACATCACTCCATAATTTTTTTTTAGGACTTTGCATCCCTTAAAACGACATTTTTCTAACATCGAAAATTTGTGATTCGAAACTAAGAAAATAACAATGGTATTAGTTAGTTTAGATTTCATAATTTCAAGTACGTAAAAAGCTAAACTTATAATATTTATCCTAGCTTTGATGAAGTAGTCAGTCTGGACCAACAATTTTTTTAGATGCATTTCTTCGCAGACTTTTTTATATAACTTGCGGTTGTTCAATAATGTTGGGCCATTATTAAAATTATAAATAATGTAAGTCGTTTTAATTCCACGGTGTTAAAATTTTATGATTTATCAAAAAGTTCCAATCGCGATGGTTTTAATTTCACGCTGTGAGAAATCAATTTGAATTTAGTATAAGCATTTAAACATTTAAAAAAAAACTAATGATAGTACTCATGATGGGTTTAATTTCGCGAAAAAATGATGAATCGCGAACATAGTGAAATTAAAACCATCGTGATTATTTGCAAATATACAGTATTGTGGAAAGTAAATTTAAAAAATCGACTTTTGCAAAAATTTATTAGTAAAAAATGACTGTTTATTCTACGGTAGGGCAGATTGAGGGGGGGGGGGTAATAAATTCTTAGAAAGAGAAATTGACCAAAAAATTAACATAAATATATATGAAACCAACAAGACAACTTTTTCTTTTACAGGAGGATAAATGCGTCTTCGTCCACTTGGGCACAGGATGTGATCCTCGTCACGTGTGACCTTAATTGTGACAACCCCACCCAGCAATTCTGTAACAGCTGCCAAGTCAGTTTGTGTGGGAACTGTATTAATAAACATGTAGAAAGTCTGAAGTCTCAAACACCAAACATTGTTCCTTTTAAAGACAGAAGAGAACGGTTCATATTCTCCTCTTGAGGGACATTGCCAACAGTGTGGTGTCCCCGTCTGCTTCATATTTCTCAAAGGTCCCCACAGCCGCCATAGATTTGGCAGCGACTGTACAACAGATTAAAGAAGAAATCAGGAAAGAAACAACGGAAGAAATTGAGTCTCTTATTTCAGGATTTGCCCTAAGTGGAGCAGACATTGATCAGAAGATATCTAACTTGACTGAAACATTTAAAACAATGGAGAGAGGGCGAGAAAGTCTGAGAAAAACCTGGCACACAGAAGTAGACAACATTTTTCGACACACTACAATCAACCATTAGGAAAATGAAGGATAGAAAACTCATGGCTCTCAAAGCACATCAGTCCAGGCTTCAGGATTCCGGGACAAAATTTGAATGCATAACAAATGAAAACATGAAGATACTGAAGTCCAATAAAGTGTCTGATGTTACAAGCTACAAATCAGAGTTTAAGGATTTCAGGTATATTCCTACTAATATTGATGCGAAGATTCTTTAAACAGCTACACAGTCCATGGGAGAGAACACAGTTTAGAGTTAGCAAAATACAAAGCTACACTGACACAGACATCACCATCCAGTCTGACAGATGAAGTCTCCATTTTATCTGTTAGTAAATTATCCGCCGAAGTTAAAGTAATTGCTTGCATTTCTACAGGAATAGAATTTTTAGGTTCCATTATCTCTACTGGAACAAATGAAGTTTGGGCTTGTGGTGAAGAAAAATTTGACATACATGGATATATGAAGGACAAGATGACCACCGAATGTGAACCAGGTCCTGTTGATACAGTGACCAGGAAGGGAAAACTGAAAAACAATGATTACATTGTCAGACGGGGGGGGGGGGGGGGTTAGAGCCATTGATCACTTTACCTCGGGGATGGTATTCGGATGGACTGTGTTGCACCAGATCAGGGGACTTAGTCGTTAGAATACTCCTAGTGGAATTTACAAAATAGTCCGCTATCAGAGTCAGACAGCAATACAAGAAATAGATAAAGATGACCGTGGACAAAATATAGTTAAAGGTGGGAAAATCGGAGTTTTTGTTAAGGGGAATAATAACGGGGATATTTGTGTCTCTAATTTGGATGCCGATACAGTGATAGTGATGGACAGAAGAGGGAGAGTCCGATTCCGTTATGATAGTACACCAGCCAGGAAGAATAATTCATTCGAACTCTTAATTGTCCCTTGCTACAAACTCACTGAGTGAGACATCATAAAAGTGATATTAATAATGACTGTCTACATATCTTAGATCAGAATGGACAATATCAAAGATTTGTTGACAATTGTGGACTACTGAGACCTGCTGGATTGAGTGGGGACAGAGAGGGGAAGTTGTGGGCAGGGTGTGATACAGGTGATATAAATGTGATCCAGTACATGGATTAAAAGAATTCTCCACTTCGATACGTGCATATTATACCGATGTTACTTTTTAATTAAGATAAAATTAAAATAAAATTTAGTTAACGAACCGAGTATTTAGATCAAGATTCTTAATAACTTTAAAGGTTTGAACTTATAATGAAAGGATATTTTACTCATCATATTTTATTTCATTATAAAATAAAAGTATTACAGATTTCAATGGATTGAATTCAAGCCATGAAATTCTTAAGTGTCAATGTTTCTTTAAGAGGCTGATACATTAACCATTACACCAAACAACTTGTAACAAGTAGTGGTATGAGATATGACCTTTGAATAACTGGACTTCAAATATTCCTCAAAAAGTTATCAGTTGATTTATAAAGTGTATTTCTAGGTAAAGTGAGTCATTTGTTCAATGAAAAATGCATAATTTTATGCAGATTTTGAATATATACTTCATAGAGACCAACTCATTTAAAAATAAAACTATTGAAAAAAAACGTTTGCCCTCTTTTGTGCGTGCATGCTATTTCAATATAATTTCATAGACAAATAAAGTCAAATATTTGTGAGATTGTTTCAACAAATTTATTGTGACATATTTTGAGTATGGCGTAAGTTACAGTATCAAATAGAGACCTTAGGACTCTATATAACATCACAAAACAATTTCAGAAGAAGCTCAACGATTACAGCTAAGAATGCGTAGGGAACAAGAGTTAGCAAGAGTCAGCTGAAGAGCTGAAATGAAAATTTCTGCTCTGTGCTCAATAAAGACGATTCTGAAAACGCATCAGAAATTTACTGATGTTTGTTTGTTTGTTTACTGTTTAACGTCCCTATCGATAATTTTCATGCTTATTGAGACGCCGACACTTGCCGATGGAGAGCTGCAAATTTAAATCTATACTCGGCACTAAGGGCCATTGAGCAGTGAGGGATCTTTTTCGTGCCAGCACCAACTGCTGCGAGGCGGGACCTCGGTTTGTACGGTCTCATCCGAAGAAATGGTCTCCACGTCCCACGGTGGGATTCGAACCCATAACGTAAGGATCAACTCCTTATTTCGCGACTCTAGAGCAGATGCTCTAACCACTACGCCACGCATAAATTAATTGAGATGGAACAACATAGTTTAATTGTTCAGAAATAACAGAGGAGGAAAACAGATCTCTATTTGAAAATGATGAACAATAAAAACAGCAAGGTCTGACAGCATAAATGCTGAAATAATTAAAGAAAGTGAAGATATTAGTGTCAGTCGACTACTCACTCTCTTTAACAAGATCTTGATATAGAGGAGAAAGTGGTTAAACAGTGGAAGTCATTACAAGTTAATCAGTTTTCAGGTACAAGACATAGATAACGATAAACATGAACTTCATCAGTTTGGAGCAGGAAACGAACAGTTTTATCAAAGGCGAATAAAAATGGTGATAGTTGTGCCTCTGATTTAAATATTTCAATTGATAGCTTTGGATGTGACAGGCAGAGTCTGATTTCAGTACAACGGTAAAAAAGTCAATTGCACACACAGCATACGGTCCACATATTGCAGTCCTTTTTTAAAGGACAGCAACTTGTTATTATTATTATAGGTGATATAAATAATGATTGTCTTTGTATTCTAGATCAAAAGGGACAGTTGTTAAAATATGTTGAGAATTGTGGACTTTTAGGTCGAATGTGAAAGGGAGAGCATGTAAAAGTACCTGCGATTCAAAGTGTGCAATAAAAAACTTCAGATCTTCTTGAGATACAGATGATTGTAGTAAAAAATTTGAAGCCCTTCACCGGCATACGGTGAAGTCTCCATATGAGTGAAAAATTCTCGAGAGGGACGTTAAACAATATACAATCAATCAATCAATCAATCAATAAAATCTTCAGTATATATAGGAAAGGCAAATAGAAACATCATCTTTGCGTTTTCTAACTAAAATTGATAAATAAATATATTTTAGGGTTTAAAAATCTAGAAGTATCCAGGCATGAATTTAGAAATTTGCATGTTTTTTTTTATTTATTTGATATTCTGGGTCTTTCATTCCTTTATTTGTATATGAAGGATATGGAGATAACCAACAGTATTCAATCTCAAAGTCTATAAAACAGTACAAAATAGAAGCAGAGCATACACAGACCTAAAAAAAACATCAGAGGTGGGATCAGGTGCCATAGAAGAGTGAGCATCTCCTACCGACCGGTTACACCCGCCGTGTGCTCTTTGTCATGATCGGGAAATAACAGTAAAAATACGTCGTCAATTTAGTGCATAAATAATGGACAAATTATGAAAAACATCAGTCAGCATTTGAATCAATGATAAATTGTATTTGCTGACAAAGTCATTGTATGGACCATAGAACTTACGAAATGATGACTTTAAACGAGATTGCTGATATTCTTGTTTTATCAACATGTTTGTCAATAATTTACCTCGTTTTAGAAATTGCTCATACGTAGAGCATCCTCTTGCGTATCGAATTAACTTAGATATATAAACTTCTTATGCAGGTGATTAAGGTATATTGCTGATAAGTAAGGGAAGTTGACAATAGAAAAGTTAAAGTCATCACGTTTGTCATCGAGTTTGGTTGTAAGATTACCATTAACGCCATTTTCAAGTAAAATATCCAAGTATGAAACAAATGTGTCAGACTCTGTGGTATCGTTTATTTCAATCTCAAGAGGCTATATCGTATCGACATAGGAATGGAAATTACCATTGTTAATACACATTGTAAAAATCTTGTTTTGTCAATCTAAAACATTACAAATATCTTATAATTTTATATCACACTAATTAGCTTGAGTTTATATATGCTTTAGTTTTTCTAAAAAGTCCCATTTCCCTGAATACATGGATTCTTCATTTTTTAAGTCCTGTATTTTTTTTTAAATTATAGGGTACGAATGTCAACTTTTTTTTATAAAACCCTTTCTAAGACTACAAAGAACCTTGACACATATTATGCTGTATAAAATAAAAACATATTCTATGTAAAGTTTTCAATTTTAAGATTCACGTGAAATTTAATAATAATGTTAAAACTATATACATGGCGTATTTGTAATAAGTTCAGATAACTAAAATAAAAGCGATGATTCTATTTGGTTTTTAATCATTTAAGGAATGAACTGGGTTGGGGCAGTTTACGCTTTATAAACCGCGAAGCGCTTTATAAAAAAGCGTAAACTGTTCCAACCCAGTTTTTACCGTATAAAATGGGTAGCTATTAAATTTATTGCTTATAATTTAATTTTCATTCAATTGATATTAGAATAAAAGATCATTGTTCTAACAAAATGACTTCAATTTATACAAAATTTGAATGTAACGTCAGGTGGATTGATACATTTTTGACGCAAGTCATTGTGGCGTAGGCAACCAATTTTATACGATATAAAGTAAATTTTTTATCCAATCAAATACAGCGTTACAACCAGAATTAAATTATTACTTTATATAATGATAGAACATTTCTGTACTTACACAATTCAAATCAATCCCTTTTCAAAGATCTTAAAAATTTACAACAAAATCCAATTTACTATCGAATTCACATTTAAATATTTGAATATTCACTGCACTCTCCTACTCTGAACATGCAGGCTTCATCTGCGTTCATAGAACTATAGACGCAACTGCTCCTGCTATGAGTGAAATTGCTCTTTCACACTTTTTGGTACCAATCGCATCATCTCGGGTCTTTCCGTCAAAGGTCGGATAAACAACCTCGAATGTATTATTATCACCGGATGTTAAAAATTTATACATTTTCTGTTTATTCAAATATAGGATAGACGGAGTTAGAAGTCCCTTCTATGGTATATTTTAGGTACTATCATTACATTGAATAAAGTTTAACTCCATATTCCACAGATAAAAGGTCTCCATGCATTTATTTCCAAGATCGTGAAAAAGGAGGGTTGTCATGGAAGCTACCATATACATTCGAGGTCGTTTTTCCGCTAGCCGGAAAGGCCCGAGAAGTTGCGATTGTCGTTGGTACAAGCTCTACTTCACTTTTATCGAGTGTTGAGAAATATATATATGAAATGTTTCGTAAAAGGAATAAATATAAGTTTTTAATAATATTTCTTGGAAAAAAAAGAAATTCATAACAATTTAAAATTGCAGATTTTTATCTTTAAAAATTTTATTTTGTCAATGTATTTAATTGTATAATAAACTTTTTCAAAATTGAAGAGAACTGCCATATTTTAATATTTTTCTTATCATTTTTTTGCATATTTGTACAAAGAACGATAACTCTTTACATTTGGGGGATAAAACATTCAGAAATGTCTATTTCAAGAACGATTTCAGCTCTTAAAAATAATTAGAAAAACTTAAAATAGCACAGAATAACATTCTGAAATTTAAATCATTATTAAAATATTCCCTTTTTTCATCATAAGGTTTAATTATTGATTTTTGTCAGAGGGTTTAAATAACGTTGGTCGATGACGTCACAATTGCATCAAAACAAAAAATAAGAGAATATGACGACAGTGCAGCTTCTATCCAGATAACTGTATGTAAGAAGCAAATACTGTACAATTTGTTTGTGATCTATTAGAGAAAAGGTGCAATGATCAGGAATACTAGTTTATAGCTGTGTGTTTTTCTTTAATGAAGACAATAAGCCACATCCTTATAAATGTACGCCAGGATTTCCTCTGATATTCTTGATAACATCAAAGAATGCAAATATAAGTTAACGCTAACGCGCTTCATAGAATATGCCAGCAGAGCAATTGCTATTCATAACGCCATGTTCACTAAATAACGTTGTTTCTTTTTAAATAATAGACAAGGTTGAGTAGAAATGTGAGATTATTCAAGTTCAAAATCATTATAAATTTTTATTTGATTTTTCATAAAATTCATCATGTATTTCTACAATCAATCTACTTTTTTAGCTCGGATACGCCATGTAGCTTTAAGAGTTACTGTTACTGGCTCAGAAAAGGGTATTCTTAAGACTTGTCAGTACAAGTATATTATATTAAAAAAAACATGTATCTTGATTCGATTATTCGTCGGTCAGAATAGTAAATTATTGGTAACAATTTTTTCTCAACAGTCATCTGTAAAATATAATACATTTATCTTAGCTAATGTAGATTAAACTGCTAAAACTGGAAATTATAATGATCTTGTGTTCATATCTGAATCACACGCTTAGAATCTTAATCCCCCCCCCCTCCCCCAATATGTCCAATACTAAACCGAAAGTTAAACTTCCGGGGCATTTCAAATGGACAGGTTATATGACAAAGGAACGCAATAACTTAAACAAGAAATTATCAAGAAAAAATTGCTGATTGAGGTTAGGTACATCTGCTCTTATAACAGTCGTTTTATACTCGATCAACATAATGGTTGGGCATCAATAAAATCGTTCAAAGAGAAATTGAATTTAAAAAAAATTGCATAATTATACATAAATCTAACAGGACAACTTTTTTACAGTAGGAAGATGGCGACTCCATCAACTTGGGCACAGGACGTGATCACGTGTGATCTTTGTGACAACCCCACCCACCAATTCTGCAACAGCTGCCAAATCAGTTTGTGTGGGAGCTGTATTAATAAACATATAGAAAGTCTGAAGTCTGAAACGCATGACATTGTTCCTTTTAAAGACAGAAGAGAACGGCTCGTATTCTCCTCATGTGCTTCTCATCCAAACCAGAAATGTGAGGGACATTGCCAACAGTGTGATGTCCCCGTCTGCTTCAGATGTCTCACAGGTCCCCACTGTGGCCATACTGTCAAAGATATGTCAGAGATGGTACAACAGATGAAAGAAGAAATCAAAAAAGAAACCGAGGAAATTGAGAATTTTATTTCAAGATTTGCTATAAGTGGAGCAAACGTTGATCAAAAAGTATCTAACATGATCGAAACATTTAAAACAATGGAGAAAGAGGGAAAAAATCTTAGAAAAACCTTGCATGAAGAAGTGGACAACATTTTCGACACACTTCAATCAACCATTAGTAAAATGAAGGATAGAAGACTCACAGCTCTCAGTTCACATCAGTCCAGACTTAAGGATTCATGAATAAAATTACAAAATATAATGAAAGAAAACAAGAAAATATTGAGGTCCAATAAAGTATCTGATGCTAGGAGCTACAAATCAGAATTAAAAGAATTCAGGGATATTCCAATAGATGTTGATATAGATATGCCTTCCTTAAATAGCAACACAGTTCAGGGGAGAGAACTCAGCATAGAATTAGGAGAATACAAGGCTACACTGACACAGACTCCCATATCCAGTCTGACAGATGAAGTGTCCATTTTATCAGATAGAAAATTTTTGGACAAAGCTAATGTTATTGCTAGCATTCCGTCTGGAATAAAGCCTTTAGGTCCCACTTTGTGTACAGGAACCAATGAAGCTTGGGCTTGTGGTAAAGACAAATTCATAAGACGTTTTGACTTACGTGGATCTTTGAAGGACAAGGTCGCCACCGACTGTAAATCGAATCCGACTGACATTTCAATGACCAGACAGGGAGAACTGATTTACAGTGATTATGACAGCAGAACAGTGAATATCTACAGACAGAGGAGGATAGAGAAACTGATTACTCTACCTCTGGGATGGCATCCATGTTTACTGTTTCTTACGAGATCAGAAGACGTACTTGTTAGCATGCATACTGCTGATAGAAGTCATTACAAAATAGTTCGTTATCATGGACAGAGAGCAATACAAAAAATAGAGAAAGAAGACCTCGGACAATATATATTCAAAGGTGGGAAAGTAGGGGTTTGTGTGGTGGAGAATAATAATGGGGACATATGTGCTTCTGATCTGAATGCCAATACAGTGATAGTGATGAACAGAAGAGGGAGAGTCCGATTCCGTTATGATGGTACACCAGCCAGGAGGATTAGACAATTCAAACCTGCGCTCATTGCTGTCGACTGACTAAGGGACTTATTAAAATTCAATACTGTCCTTTTCTTTTTTCGAATACAAAGAAGATGGGCATGTTTGGCGTGTGATCTGTAGGAATCAAATGTACGAAACACATTTATGGTTTTACCCTTTAACGACCGTCGTTATTTTAGGTTTAATCAAGAATTACAACAAATTTTAAAATGAATATAAAGACATTTTCTGAAAGACTTTATATAAGGTTATCTGTATATATTATGAAAGGTCAGATATTAAAGTTTCTTATAGTACTCTGTTTTACAATATTATGGTTACCATGGCAACGAAATATGGTTACGAACACAAAAATGGCGTATTTTGTGTAAATTGTGTTTTCGTTAAAAGAAAAAACATTTTTGTTAAATTACTTTGTGAAAGACAAATATTTCAATTTTACAAAAGTTTGCTTTTGCTGTTTTGACCGTCAGTAGTATAAGACGCCTACACAGGACTGAATTCTGATTGGCTAAGAGGATCACGTAGTCAATAGTGGGGGATAGATGGTCAAGATATTAGGACCCTGTGGGGATAGGGGTCAACTCAGTGGATCCCCCTGAGGGTGATAGCCGGGTAAAGGGCGTGCATCGACCTGGGATGGGTTGGCTGGATCAAATGAGTACAAAGTGTAAGACCTGAGATTTATAGCCGGCCTAAAACTTGGCAGTGATTCAAATTATGACGTCATCCTAGATTTTCATTGCACGTTCTCGGCGCGCTCTTCCTGCCCATCAGCGGTCCGCAGGTGTTGATCTGCACGTTCTCGGCACGCGCTTCCCGCCAAAGGACACCTGGTCTATACCTATGGTACACTGTACACACAGTCTTGTCAGCGAGCCTATGCATTGTGACGTCATAAACTTTGCAGCGATTCATATCTTGATTATGACGTCATATTAATCCTTCACAGCCTCGGTGGCTGCTTATTTTGACACAATAAAACAGATTTTCACAGCCCTGGAGACTGGAGACTAACGGTTAAATAACAGTATGGTTCTTATCTTATAATTCCCCATGTTACCTACCCTTGAAAGTCAAACTTACTAAATGGTGGATAAAGAGATATTAAGAATATTAACAAAATTGAATCTTCTGTTAAGAATAAATCTTTAATTGTCCAAATGGACATTTGCGGAATAGCGTACAGTGGACAACAGACTTCAGACTTCGGACTTTAAATAAAGGGGAGCATCTCAAAGTGCAGAATTTATGAATTACCTTTACGTTTGAATTAAGTATGTAATGGCATTGATATTGTGGTACCGTTATCAATAAATAACATACTTCTGCGACATTTATAAATAGGAAATGAGAAACACTTGGATTACTTTTATGCTCCCATCGAAAATGTATTTTCTATTTCTCTCTTTAATACTTCTTTATTTAATTATTCTTAATACCTTTTGAATTTTACTATTAATATTATATTTTACATTCAAGATTTTAAAGTTTTAAAAATTGTTTTCGATATGCCTGTTTTAACCCACCCCCCTTCCGTAAAAAAGAGAAAAGGGTGTACCTTAATATATATCGAATTTAAAATAAATAAAGAGTGATGTACATTTGACTTTGCTAGAAACATGATGCAGATTCCTAATCTACTCAGATTTATCAGATTTATACCAATTTCAATTACTTGGTTCAATCCATTTCAATAAGCAATGCTTATATACAGATTTAGTATCAGAACTCAAAATCTAATTTGGCTTAATAAAATTAGGGTACAATAGGTTAATTAAAAAGCCAGTTTATATCACCCTCCCACAAACACACTTTTGGTACAGTACTTGTATAGCAGTGAAACTATCTTATGCAAATTTATCTAAAAGTTGAAAATTACAACCCCCCCCCCCTTCCGCACATACACTCTCCTTCCTGAGAATATGGAATCCTCGAGTTTAGAATCTTTCCTGTTTGTCAAACATTTTTTCAGGTAAGTTGTAACCCCCTCTGAAAAAACCCACAATTTTTCAAAATCTAAGTTCCTATTCTGTACGTATTTTATATCAAATAACTGGAAACATTTAACTTTTGGTACTTTTATCATTTTATTTTATTCGATGTTTAACAAAATGTAAAAAAAAAAAAAAAAAATTGGTTTCTAGGCTAATTTAGTTTAAGTTTCTATAAGTAAAATATTAGATTAAAGGTTTGACAAAATTCATGCTTTCTACTCAATTCATTTTCCAACGAAATATAGTCAATCAAATTGGAATTGAAAAGTATAATGCAAGTAATATATAGCCCATATTTGTGGATATAGGGCGTAAAACATCCCTTATTTGATAAATTTTATTTACAGTGTATCACATTGATCGGAATTAGTTGTACCAAATTAGAAACAGTTGAAATATACCGTCTGTACAATTCATTTTCTAAAATTGTACATGTAGTTTATGTAGTTCATAAATAATGTATACTAAAATATAAGTTATTTCAAAACAATTCGATATTCACAAATCAATTCTTGGCAAACTTTCTACTTAAACCAATCAAAATACGAATTTCAAAATTCTTCAGTTTAAAATTTTCATAGTTATCAGAGGCCTATGCATTTTCAGATGATTTGTTAGAAATTTATATTTTTTAATTTTTTAAACCGCTCCCTTAGAAAAGTCCGCCTTTAAATGTCTGAAGTCCGGAAGTCCGCAGTTCGCTCTACGCTATTTCGCAAATGTCCAATACAACGTAATTACCCTGATAATAATTTTTGGGTGATGTTAATAAAGTAATTATGATTTTTTATTATCTTAGATAACATGGTGTACGTTTCTCATTTGGTGTAAATGTTAAAAGCAAAATTTTTAAGTGATTATTCAAAACATAAATTTTCATCTTTTTTTGGAATTATATTTAAACATGCATAGTTTTGTGCAGTATTGTGTCATGATAAAAATACGGTTTTATTTCTACAGTCATCAACATGGAAGATACGTTTTGTTCCTAACCATTTATAATCAATTCTCTATGAAATTAAGACTACCTGCTCTTCCTTTGGAGATACACAGTTAATCAACCAACATAGAAACAACTAAACTGGAAGGTAAAGTATGAATGAAATATAATTGTGATTTTTATTTTTTACTATGCATGTTTATATTTTGAAATTGATTGAATTGAGAAGTAAAAGATATGATTTTCTAAATTAAAAAGGCGGGGTGGTCACGATCATTTTTAAGCTATATTGATCTCCTTTATAAGACGATCGCCATATTTATACTCACAATTTCTAAAGAAAGTTCGGATATATTGTTGTTACTCATGTCCGTCCGTCCATCAGTCACACTTTTCTTCCCTGAACTCCTCCTACATTTTACACAGTAGCCTAATCATCTTTTGGGAGATGGTTGGTGGTGTCATGTAGATGTGCAGTAAGGTTTCGGAATTTAGATTTTGCCCCGGGGGGTCAAATGGGGGTCGAAAAATGATGTTTTTTTATGCAAAATGCCCCATTTTCTCTGAACTCCTCTTACATTTTACTCAGCAGCCTAATCATCTTTTTGGAGATAGTTGGTGGTGTCATGAAGATGGCAGTATGGCTTTCGGAATTTTGATTTTGCCTCGGAGGGGGGGGGGGGTCAAATGGGGGTCGAAAATGACGTTTTTTTATGCTAAAAGCCACGTCCTCCCTTAACTCCTACTTTATTTTACTCAGTGGCCTAATCATCTTTTAGGAGAGTTAAATGTTTTGAAAATAAGGTAAAACATCAACATCAAGGGGTAAAAAACCATCGCATGCTGGGAAAATCTTGAATTCTTATGAGTAATTGATGTTCATGTAAAATGTAAAAGTCATATCTCTTCTCAATCAAACGTTATAAGCAAATGCAACATTTTTGAAAAGTAGGTTAAGCTTCAAGGTCAATGTCACAGAGTCAAAAGTCATTATTTATTTGAAAGGTCTTATCACAGGTAATAATATACATGCATGTAATATGGATGCTGTAACTTTTCTCTTTCAAAATGATGAATTTAAAACAATGTGATTTTTATGCAAGTAGGTCAAACTTCAAGGTCACGGGTAAATACTAATACATATGTTTAATATGAATGCCTTGTCTCTTTTCAATAGATATGACCGTGATGACCAAGGTTAAATTTATTGTAACAGATGGACAGACTGATATACAAATGTACATATTTCTATGTGAATTGGTTAAGATTGACCCAGTGGTTCTAGAAAAGAAGTTAAAAATTTAAAAAGATTCCAGACAAGCAGATGGACAACAGACGTAATATAATAAGGAACCAGAAAAGTTCAACTGAGTATTTTGAAAGGGTTACAATGGTTACAGTATTTGAAAAGCTTTTTTTCATGCAATTTTATAGAAGCTGAAAATGTGTGACATGCCGATACGCAAGAGCATGCTCTACGTATGAACAATTTCTAAAATGAGGTAAATTATTGACAAGCAAGTTGGTGAAACAAGAATATCATCAGTCTCGTTTAAAGTAATCATTTTGTAAGTTCTATGGTCGATACAATGACCTTGTCAGCAAATACAATTTATCATTGAGTAAAATGCTGACTGACGTTTTTCATAGTAATTGTTAGTCCATTATTTATACACTGAATTGACGACGGATTTTTCTGTTATTTACGGATCATGAAAAGGAGCACACGGCGGGTGTGACCGGTCGGCAGGGGATGCTCACTCCTCCATGGCACCTGATCCCACCTCTGATGTTGCAGAGGACCGTGTTTTGCTCTGCTCCCGTTTAGTATAATGTTTTATGGACTTTGAGATTGAATACTGTTCTCTATCTCTATATACTTCATGCATCCAT
Source organism: Saccostrea glomerata (assembly GCA_003671525.1). Taxonomy (NCBI): domain Eukaryota; kingdom Metazoa; phylum Mollusca; class Bivalvia; order Ostreida; family Ostreidae; genus Saccostrea; species Saccostrea glomerata. Next base: position 25,235 of record PRKT01001040.1, on the reverse strand, counting down.
TGTTGAAAAATCTGAACATTTCAGAAAACAGTATGATAGAAAATAATTAATCAAGGAAATATAGCTAGTAAACTTTGATAGCTAACTCAACCACAGAACTTGGTAAATTTTAAGATGCACAACCTTTCCAACTCTTATAATAATTATTTTTAGAATATTTATATCATCATTCCTGATTCAAGGGAAAACAAGAGATATAACCAACATGTTCATGTTTTATTTTTTTAGTAATTTGTTTGTTTGTTGCGAAAACATCTCTCTCGGGAATTTTTTCCTCATATGGAGACATTACCACTTAAAAATAATGAAGACAATATGTGTGAAACACTGATGCCCCCGTATGGCAGCCTATGGCGAAGGTTAAAATTCTCAAATATACGTCAAACTCAAAGGTCAAGGTCAAAGGGTTAAAATTGTTGGTATAAAAAAAAAGTCTTGTCACAAGGAAAATACATGTGAAAGAAGAAATCCTTAGAACTTCCTGTTAAAAAGTTAATTGCCAAGGTTAAATTTTTTTAAAGTGGGTCGAACTCTAGGTGAAAATCAAAGAACAAGAGATCAAGAGGTCAAAATTTGTGGTACCCCCCAAAAAAAGGTATTGTCACAAGGAATTAACCTATGAAATATGGAAGCCGTGTGTAAAGCCCATCCAACTTAAAACTTATGGGCAAATTTAACAGACAGACATTATATAAACACAAAAAAAAATATGTACATAGTCAAATGGAAAAAAAATCTACTTTTTTGGAGTCACAAGATCGAATGTAATTTCAGGGACAGGGAGTGGCTAGGGAGATTAGATCCACTCCTTGGAATTTGCTTTGTTATTTAAGCATTGGACATCCTCGCTCTAAGAAAACATTGACCCCATGACCCCACTTTTATTGGTTTTATTTTATTTATTTGTTTTCAGTTTTTTTCTTTGCTTGTCAGGAAATTCTGAGCTGAGATTTTTTGACTGTGGCGTGAACCCCCTTCCCCCCTCCCGAAAACAAATTCTGGATCTGGACCAGTAACTAAATGTCACATCGACAACCGGAGACAACTTCGCAGTTTGAAATTCGTCTACTTTGGCATGCGGTGATCTTTGACCTTTTTTGAACTTTAACCTAATCATTATTATTATTTTACCCCAATCTATACATAAACTTGTACTTACCGTCTGTCATAGGTCCTGTCAACTTCATGAAATATAATCCAATTAAAACACAAAATGAATTATTTCGATACACACCACATGTGCTATCCCATTCGGCAAACCTTGGCTGATTCTGTCGCCATATAAGATGAAGTGGGAATCGGCCGAGGTTTGCCGAGTGGTGCTTAATCTAAAAATATGATAATGGGTGACGCAACCCAATATAATGTAGAAATTTTCCAAAAGGTGTTTACATGTAAACATGCATAGTATAAGAACAAATTTTCAATTAATTCATAACAAACGATGTTTAAACGTAATTTTTCCATCTAGCTTAGAAAAAAACACGTACGTGCCGTGTGTATGTGTTTGTAATGTTGGATGGGGGTGAGGGCATCAGTAAATTTAAAAAGCTCCAATTATGAGCAAAACATTTATCAAAATCTAATTTAAATCATTAATTAAATTCTGTTATTTTCAGACTGGTAATGGATTACGCATATAAAATACATATTTGAGGCTCTGAGTCATAGGTCACATAGTAACATGGTCTGAGAATGTACATTATACTCAATTTGAAGTTGACCAATACATGTTCTGTGTAAGATGTAGAATTATTTTGACTTTTTCCAAAGAAAGACCAATATGTAGGAGTGTGTATTTAGAGGCAAACACCTTAGTGTTGGTATTACTGTCTCATGACAGCATCTAGTTTAAGATATACAAAAATGATAGAATTTCAAAACTTAAATGAATGAATTTTTTCTTTGCCAAATGATAATTAAAAGCTTAAGCTATAACATTTAAAAAATCAAGATGTGTTTGTGAAACACTGATGCCCCCCCCCCGTATGGCAACACATCAAAGACTAAACTTTTCTTTAATGCAAATTTAATTAATTGGTACCAAAAGTAGGGTTTTTCTCATTGGAAAACAATTAAGGAATTTTAAAGTAGACCAATGTTAAAGTTTTTTCAATATGTACAAAAGTCTCCGAGGTCAAGGTCAAAAGGTCAAGGTCATTGGTATCCAATGAAAAGTCTTGCCATATAGAATACTTATGTAGAGTATGGAAGCCCTGGCCAAAACCTTTCAGAAGTTATGGCCAAGGTTAATTTTTTTTAAAGTAGGTCAAACTCCAAGGTCAAAGGGTCAAAGTTCTTGTTATCGAATAAAAGGTCTTGTCACAAGGATTGAATATGTAAAGTATTAAAGTATGAAAGCACTAGCCCTAACCCTTTCTAAGTTATGGTCAAGGTTTGCTTTTTTAAATTAAGTAAAACACAAAGGTCAAGGGGTCAAAGTTCTTGGTACCCAATAAAAAGGACTTCTCACAAGGATTACATCAATGAAGTATGAAAGCCCTATCCCTTACCGTTCAAAAGTTATGGCTAAGGTTAGTTTTTTCACAAGTACGGAAATCTACAAGGTCAAAGGGTCAAGGTTGTTGGTATCCCATGAAAGGTCTTTCAAATAAAAATTAATATGTGAAGTATAAATCTCCTGGTATCTACTGTTCAAAAGATATGGCCAAAGTAAAAGTTTAAATTTTCATGTAAAAGTGGGTCAAACTCCAAGGTCAAGGTTAAAAGGTCAAATTTGGTGGTACCCAAAGAAAGGCCTTGTCTCAAGGAATACAGATGTGAAATATGAAAGTCATACCTCCACTAAATTAAAAGTTATGGGCAAGGTTAAAGTTTTTGCGGACAAACAGGCAAAGAGAGAGACAGAGAGACAGACAGACATACAGACAGACGGACAGGACAAAAACTATATATCCCCGAAACCTCGTTTACGGGGGCATTAAAATAAAAAAGAAAGTCGTTCCTCCATTAAATCAAAAGTTATGGCAAGGTTAAAGTATTTGCGGACAAACAGAGAAAGAGAGAGACAGGCAGATAGACAAACAGAGAGACGGACACGACAAAAACTATATATCCCCGAAACTTCGTTTACAGGGGGCATAATAAGTTATACATTAGGGTTAATTTGTTAACCTGAGATAAATATTTTAATATCATTAACATGTAAGCTCCAAAAATCTTCAATCTTAGAAATAAACAAAAATTAATAATGTATGACATTTGCTTCTCTTGTTGCAAAAGCGTTACATGGAATATTTGTCATCTCCCTCGGGAGATGACACATTAAGATTGTATGCCGGAAGTGAATTCCTAGTGTAAGCCTCCATTAATCTTTCGGGAGTCCTCGATGTTTTACAGAGTTCCAAGTAGCCTGTAAACTGGTTTTCTTTTAGAAGAACTAGCTTAGGAGTGTGTGATCTACTTTCGGTTTAGGCCTATTTGAAAGTCAAGGAAAATTAAGAAAAGAAGTACGATGCTTATAAATATCTATAGTTTCGGTGTGTCATATATATATTGATCCTCAAGAAAATATAGTTCAAGGAAAGTATTTGAATTTAAGTAAATTGTAAACACCCAGAAGCACAAAGACCACTAGAATGAAATTTCACCAAAAATCGCCTTGGGTGCTCTCGCAGACGTCCATGCTTTCCATATATATACTGCGGCCAAAAGAAACTGCGTACTTTACTGTGCATGGAGTTTGCTGAATAAGTCATTTGGGAACTTCAGGTGTATTAATCCATATATTCATTGCAATAAAATATTTCCCTTTCTGTTTTATTTCTTTGACATTATTGATACCAAAGAGATGACATTTCAGGCTTTCTGGAAAGCCAAACTTGTAAACTTATTACAAACAATTTATATTTGCCAAGATACATGTATAACCCGACGATGATATAAAACAGGCAACGACTTCTTTTGTGTTTCTTTTTAAATGCCAATGGAATAATACCTGTAGATGTGTCATACAGTCTGATTTAGATAAGTCTGTACTCCAGCCAAGATTATTCCTGATAACATTCTTTTATGAATTTTAACCCATAACAAATATTTAAGAAATAAAATATCATTTATAGAGTGTCATTAGGATATGACATGAAGTCGGTCATGTGATCAAATTCTAGAACGCAAGAAGGGCGTTTTAGTAGATTTGATCACGTACCGACTTCATGTCATATCCCATTGACACTCTAAAAATGATATTTTATTTCTTATATTTATATTTTTTTTATTTCTATTCACACTACAAAGATAAAATGTCGTATTTAGACTTTGTTATTGAATGCAACATAACGTATAAATACGACGTCATATGACGTCTCAGTTAAGACTTTCCAAATGTCTCGTGCAGTTTGCTTTCCATACGCAAGAAAGTCGGATTATGTGACAGCCTGCTTGTCATCGAAAATTGAATTTCATTTTTTTAGTATTGTCATATAAGGAAAGACATTGGCAAATGTAAATTCCAATGACACTCTAAAAATGATAATTTATTTCTTAAATGAAATAACAACAATTGCATCTAAGTAATATGTGCCAAGTACTGTTCTATAAGTAATGTTAAAACATTGCTATGACGTAATGCCTTTGTTCTTGCAATTTTAGTATTTACCTAAAGCAGTTTGATAATAATTACAGTGCATTACAAATCCAATAATACCTTGGTACATCAACAGACAAAAGTGTTAAGAAAATCAGACAGTATCTTTAAAAACAAACAAAATATTGAGAGAAATTAAGGTTCAATAATGTCCAGAGACCAAACAACAAATTCATCGTAAGCAAACGCAAGGAAATAAATTAGAGTATTAATCTTCCTTCGACAGTTACAATACCCACACGTGTTTTCGATACAGCACTGTAAATAAATACCTAATACCTAATATATGAATTTATAAAGCGCTAAATATTAATAACTTAACTCTAAAGCGCTGTACAATAAAACGCAAGTACACACAATATAAAATCTATAAAAACATATTATATAAAATATTAACACATACTCATATATGTGTTCGAAATTATAATATTAAAATACTAGAATAACATACAAAATACAATACGCCATTAATAAAACACAATAAAGGAACATCTTTTGAGATTTGCTGCTTGAAGTTGAGCACCTGATTATTAAAAAGCTATTCTATAAAAATGCGTTTTTAATTGTGTTTTGAAAATATCCAGGGACTGGGCCTGCCTTTTTGCAAATAATCAAATTTAAATCAATATTTGATACAGAAGATCTCTTTTTTAAACGTTTGTTCGCCGATTGACTTTTAAATCCACGATTTTCATTATGCTATCCAACCAAAACCTACGTTTTGATCACTGTGTCTGTATCAAATTCAAATGCACTCACTAGAAAAAAAAATGTTTCATTTTTTACTCCGGAATATGATCTTGCTCTTGCGAAACTGGATTCGTTGAGTCCCTCAATGATATACTTTAATTGTAAAATTTTATTTCAGATGTGTTTTGAAAATTGAGAATTTCAGCGATCTTTTGGATCGAGTGTAGACAGGGAGATGTTATGGGCATAGAGTTATATAAAACAAATCCGAATGAGTGATGTTAAAGAAGCATCATGCTGCACAATATCAACTGTGATTCATACTACAAAATATAAAATTCTTTTATTATTCTTTATTCTTGGGTGTTAAAATTCATTCCTTGTTAAACTATTAATTAATATGCAAGACGGTGTATGGTTTTAACTTTTGTATAATGTAAAAAAAAAATTACGAATGTTGATTCCCGATCAAAAAGAACAAGTAGAAAATAAAGGTTTTATTAGTATTTTCTCTCAATCCTGGTGAATTTAAATGGTAAATTATAGTCATTGGAAGAGTTGTTCTTCCTTTGAAGCGTAAATACAATGAGTTGAGAAGTCATTACAAGGATATTAAAAATTCTCGATTGTTTGGCAATAAGAATGATTAGATATTGGTTTCAGCGTAATACAATTACTCAAGACTTGTTATTACACCTGTATTTGAGGATCCTTTACACACTGATGACATTTTTGTTTTTAGCATATTTATCATAGGAAGATATTTTGAAATGAATTCATTTTTAATGATAGAATCGTAATTTGTAAAGATCCCGTTGAGATTAAGTTCATTATGCATAGACCAAGAAGGATTGCTTTTAAGCAGATACAAAAGAAAACAATCAAATCTTCGCCAAACAAGTATTGTGCAATTTCATAGCAATGCATGCAGTGAGCTCTATCAATAACATGTTTGTATGGAGGAAATTCGAGTTAAAATCTACAACCTTGTTGAAATTAAAAAAGTCATTTACTTGCACTATTTACTGTGTTGGTGTTAATTTATAAATTTGCTTCATTGATTTAAATATATACTCAAACGTTCCTTAGTGTTTTGAGTCTTGGCTAATTAGGAAAGATAACTCTTGAAAGTGGACATTTTATACCAAATATTTTTTTTAATGGGAATTTTCATTTCGTTTAAAGATTCTTCATTCAATTTGTCACATTTAATTCATTGAAATACATTCCCTGTCTCTTCAGAACTCATTTTCTTAATGTTTTGTGCACATATTAAAAAGATAATGACATTAATTGTTTTTTAGGAGAAAATTATTTTTTCTAGTAAAATTAATATTAGGTATTATGAGGTATTTTCACTGTGTGTACTTGTCTTTAGAAGATGCCCATCATTTGTCACTGAAAGTTCTGCAATTCTGGTAATAATAAACTTGAAATAAAACATTTCACTAAAATTAGACAAAAGCTAAAAATTCTCTAAAAAATATTTATGATATCAATACCTCGTTTTGGATATTTGACATCTACATTATAAGTGGTGCAGTGATGAAATCTAAAATAAACTGTGGATGTTATGAGCCACCTCAAAAGTCCAATACTAAACCGAAAGTTTAACTTCCGGGGGAATTCAGAGGACAAAAGGACGCAATATCATGAACTGGAAATACTCAAGAAAAATTGCTGATTAAGGTTAGTCACAAATGCTGATTTTATATCTACTGTAGAGAAAATTGAACAAAAGGAGTTGTCAATAAAATTCTTTTAAAGAAAAATAATGAATTAAATTAACATAATTAAGAGTTATGACATTATTATATCATTTAAATTTAAAAGGACACAATGAGTCAAAATCATATCTTTCTTTTAATGTCTGTAGCATACAGTGAAAATTATGAGTATATAGCCAAGATATAACAATTAAACTGCAAGAAAAAACTGCACGATATAAGTCCCGGTAAAACAAAGGTTGTATCTACCGTTTCGTTATTTTCGTGTTTGTCAAGGTCACACCACTTATTTTTAGCTCAAACTTGTAAACAAAATTCAACTGGAGCATGCAAAGGTGAAAAATATGTTCTAACAACGTTTTAAAATGCACGATATAAGTCCCGGTAAAACAAAGGTTGTATCTACCGTTTCGTTGTTTTCGTGTTTGTCAAGGTCACACCACTTATTTTTAGCTCAAACTTGTAAACAACATTCAACTGGAGCATGCAAAGGTGAAAAATATGTTCTAACAACGTTTTAAAATGATTGCCTCTAAATTTTTTGTCTAATTACATTCATTCCTGGGTACTTGAGACTATGGTAACTATGGTAACTTATTCAACTTTTCTGCGCACGCGTACATTGGGATGGATGAAGTATTGAGCAATATTTTTTGTCTGGGGCATGCTAAAATTATTTTTACTTTTATTTTTCTCCTTAAAAATAGAATTTTTAGGTTCGGAAACCTGTAATTTTCTGAAACCTAATAAATTTAGGAATTGAATAAAATTAACAAGGGTCATGCAAAAATTCTACATTTATCAATTTTCCCCTTTGTGCGTCACAGTGCCGCTTCAAAATGCCGACTTTATTTTCAGGAGCAGGGTGGCTCACCTGGGCACAGGACGTGATCACGTGTTACCTTTGTGCCAACCCCACCCCCAGCAGTTCTGTAACAGCTGTCAGGTCAGTTTGTGTTGGGGTTATATTAATAAACGTGTACAACGTCTCACGACTCAAGCACTTGCCACTGTTCCTTTTAAAACCAGAAGTGTATTCTCATCATGTGCTTCTCATTCGAACAAGGCATACATGTACATGTACAATTTTGTCAATTAAATTAAACAAGCAAATTCAAGGAATTGTGGTCCCCCGCTTTCGGTGTCCTTTTGGGTGAGATGTAATTTTTTATGACACATTGTGCGTAATATGAACATCCTATCATATTTCATTTATTTTGAAATCATCACTGAATTCCAAGGTCAAGGTCAAAGGTTAAACGTTTTTGGTATTCAATGAAAGGTCTTCTCAAAAAGATTACGTATGTAAAGTATGAAAAGCCTAGCCCTTACCATTCAAAAGTTATGGCCATGATTAAAGTTTTTATATGTACGAAAAATTTCCAAGGTCAAAAGGTCAAGGTTGTTGGTATCCAATGAAAGGTCTATTCACAAAAAATATATATATATGAAATATGAAAGTCCTAGTATCTACCATTCACAAGTTATGGCCACAGTAAAAATTTGGAATTTTTGTGTAAAAGGGGTCAAACTTTAAGGTCAAGGTCAATATTTCAAAATTGTTGGTATCCACTTAAAGGTCTTGCCATAAAGAATACATATGTGAAAAATGAAATTCCTAGCATCGGCAGTTCAAAAGTTGTGACCAAGGTCAAAGTTCTTGAAAAAAGTCTTACTCAAAGGTCAAGGTCAAAGGGTCAAAGTTCATGGTATCTAATGAAAGGTCTTTTTACAAGGATTACATATGTGAAGTATGAAAGCTCTAGCCCCAACCTTTCAAAAGTTATGGTCAATGTTTAAGTTTTTTATAAGTACGGAAATCTCCATGGCCAAGGTAAAAAGGTCAAAGTTGTTGGAATCCAATGAAAGGTCTTGCCACAAAAAATATATATGTGAAATATGAAAGTCCTAGTTTCTACCATTCAAAAGATATGGCCAAAGTAAAAGTTAGGATTTTTTGTGTAAAAGTGGGTCAAACTCCAAGGTCAAGGTCAAAAGGTCAAATTTGGTGGTACCCAAAGAAAGGTCTTGTCACAAGGAATACACTTGTGAAATATGAGCTCAGCTAAATCAAAAGTTATGGACAAGGTTAAAGTTTTTGTGACGGACTGACAGACGGACAGACTGACAGACTGACAGACTGACGGACAGACGAATGAGATTTAATGTCCCCTCGCTTTCGCGAAAGCGGGGGACAAAAAAGAGCATATTAAAGCTTAAGGATGGATGGATTCTTGTCAGCATTTTACGTCGTCAATGGGTCTCCATACAATATGCATGTCGTGAAATGTACATTTCTTATTTGGTCCCGCCAGATGAAATACTTAAGATATTTTTATTTTTAAGCAAAATATAAGATTTATTCTAATCACATAAATAAATATTTAATCAATTTACTCTGTTTTGCGACAATCGGTCGAAATGGCAAACATCGCTGTCAACTATCGTAAAGTCTACCAAGTATAAACAGTGTAAAAGAGTCAAAGAAGCACAGAGACAGCGGTGGCAAAAAGATGTGATTCTTTATCATAATTATTCTCATTACGAGATTTTCGATAGCGATAAACCAAATCAAAAGCGGCCCTGCGATAGGCCGTCTGTGGTGTGCAGTGCAGGTGACGGTGTATCTTTACCTGACGTTGCTTCGTTTGATGTTGTATGCAGCGAGCATGTAAGTTATGTCTGATACTTTTATCATTTTGAAATTGAGTATTTCTTTATATTTCTACATAAGGCCTACTTCGCATGCAAATAAAAATGTTTTAATACTGTACCATCGTCTGCTTGTTCCCGCGATCAGTCAAATTTTGAGGACGATGTATTGTTTCAGTGTATATACATAATAAAAGTCATAATACTGATAAAAAAAATAGATCTAATTCAATTCTTTTGCCAACTTACTCTTGTGGCATTGATTTGTGTTCTCGGAACGACACAGCTGAAACCATTCCATCTCCTTTGACCCAGCCCCTAAAACAGCCTCTACACATTTCTAAGGAAAATCCTTTAATCTTTTTTGACCTCGAATCAACAGGACTGGGTATGTGATTTTTATGTTTAATATATAAAAAAAAACATAGAAACATATTTTTTCCCCTTTAGTATCACTGAAACTAATGTTCATATTTAAAATAAATTGGAAAAGAACATGAACACTTGTAAATATTATGAACAGTTCAAGATTCTTGATTTGCAGCAAGGAGCTCTCATATCACACAGATGGCAGCTGTGTTTGAAGAAGAAGTGTTCTCAGAATATGTCACGCCAGAGGTTCCTATCACACAGAAAGCTGCAGAAGTCACTGAAATTACATTTTTAGCAGGAAAAATGTATTGTAGAAATGTTGAAGTTAATGCTCTCAAACTCACTGCTGCTGTTGATTCCATCCTTGATTTTTTCTCGGGGTTTCAGTCATAGGTAGTTTTGATCGGTCATAATGTTAAATCATTTGATTGCCATTTATTTTAAAATGCTGTTGAGGCTTGTGGGAAAACTGATGGGTTTTCAAAATGCATAGCTGGATTTATAGATACAAAGTTACTTTTCAAACTTTTTGATCCAGAATTAAAATCTTATTCACAGAGTGCATGAACTTTTCAAGCACTATCTTTCATTAGATTACAGTGCTCATAATGCTCTGGATGATGTGATGGCATTACAGAAACTTGTGAATTCTACTTGGGATTGATGTAACCAGCTCCATGTATTCAACTGCTTCTTTTACATTTTCAAATGCTTTTGAAAACTTTAAGTACAGTTCTGAGGGTCATAAAAATGCACCTTCTTTAGAACATTTAGTTAGGGAGAAGATTTTAAGCAAGAGCATGGCCAACAAAATTGCAGGTTGTGGATTAAGCTTGAGATTTTTGCAAATGGCCTACACTAGAAACCCTCAGGATGGAATTCTGAATTTACTTTCAGAACAAATAGTAGACACTGATCATGTTCGTGTTACAAAGTCTCAAAAAGTAATTTGCTTGAACAAATATTTTGCTTCCAAATGTGAAAGTTGGCTACTAAGATTCTGAAAATTAGTAGAATTTTCAAAGGATGTCATTTTCATTGTAACTTAATATGTATATGCAAATGATGACCAGTACATTGTAACACAATATTTGTATCAAAGTAAGTGTTATGTGAAATTGATATGATATACCGGGGTATTTTGTGGATTTTTATTGCTTTCAAAAAAAGTGACTCTTATCAGCCACGTACCTCAAATCACTTGACTCGACGCTAATCAAGTGTTTCGGCGGTGTGATATATACGAGGTTTAAGATTTTGATAGTATATTAATTAGCTGAAAATCCGCCATCATCAGGAGCGTATTTATACAGATTATTAAATTAGTTAGGAGAGGAGCATATAACTCAGATATTCAATGTGTTTAATGACACAATAAGTTATTATTGAAGGATTGTATTGCAATCCTTATATTTCTTAGAATCTGCAGGTATTTTGATAATTTTGTACATATATTTTATTAGCGAATATTGCATACAAAATGGGGTTCCTGACTTACAACCCATCGCATATTCAATTATTTGCAAATTCAAATATATCAAGTCTGAGTAAATAGATTTGGTCTGTTGTGGGCTAGGCTTAGATTGAGAATTTCCCTAAAACCCGTAACACCAGCAGCCATAATCTTCTCCAACTGCACATTTATGTAAAGTGATGTTACATCATAGCTGACCAGCAAGTTCTCGTTGTGTGGTCGCAGAAGTACATTCTTTAATGTGAAGTCTGAGATATACATAGAATTTGTGCTCAAGTTTTGCATGCACGATAAATGATTAGAATTATAATCAATATAATTGACTACATTTTAGGAAGTGCCTTTTTGAAACGTAATAGGCCTTCCTTGAGAAATAAGGGTAATATGCAGCATCTTTTTTTATATATTTTATGGAGTAGATTTAATCTCTCCGTCCTCGTGTTATTGCCATTGAAGATTCAATTTGTTTTTACTTTATACTTATAATACCTATACCTATAATTGCATATATAAAGTATGGTTTTATGAATGTAAAAAGCTTAAGTATGTTAAATGTTATGTAGATGAATATTTTTTTGTACACTAAGACTATTTGAGTTATGATTTTTCTAAGAAGTTTTGAAAGGTTTATCAAATCTAGCTATTAATTATTCCTTAATTTGTATATTTAACTGTTTAATGTATAATTCCTTTGAATAAGCTTAATTTGTCTATGAAAAGATTGTATGAGAAATTTCCTATAATTTCCACTTGAAAGGTTTTTTCCCATATGAACAGCATTATAATCATAAATCATATGATAGAGGAAATTCGAAATTTAAATATCAGCTGTGCAAACACCTGTGAATAAATATTTATATAAGTATTATAAATAAAGGTATGTGTGTCTTCATTTATAACCCTGATTTGTTCTCTTTATGTGGTTATTTGTTTTGGGAGGATATTATAAATATTTTGTACATTTATGATTTTTAAGAAAATTTAGACAAAAATTCGGACTATTTTTTTCAATAATTAGACCGTTTACCTTATCATTTTTACCTTGTAAAATAATCTTAAACCTTTGATGAGTCAACAGAGAGAAATCTAAATATTTGACATCATGTGGTCAATTGTAAAAAATTGAGATGAAATTTAATGTAAATTCATGAAAAATTAGGTTTTTTTTTTAATTCGAGGAAATTCGGATTAAATATATTTGTTGAATATCGAGGATTTCATGTTTTCTTTCCACCAGCTCAATTCATGTAAGTTAGTGATCAATAATGAGTTACAACTATAATTTTATTAAGCAAGGTATTTTTTCTGTCAGCAAAATTTATTCTTATGCAAAGATTTCAAAACTTCTCTGTGTAAAAGTACTATTTTTAGGACTGACTTTCAAATGACCTTGACTGAAAATCAAGGCTGATTTCACCAATTTAAAGCGTTTGGATGTTAAAATCTCAAATACAGTCTGAATAATGAGTATTCAGAAAATTAAGATTCTGCAATTAGAAGAAATATGAGAAGAATCCATCTTTAATTCAAATTATGCAATAGTAATGCGTCCGTCTTCCGTCCCTCTCACTGTCTGTCTTTCTGTAAACAATTTTTCAAAATGCTACTCCTCCTACAGTTTTAGACTGATTTCAATAAAACTTGGCACACAAGAATACTATATTAAGATACCCAATTCTGTACATCGGTTTTTGATTTCAAAAAAACTGTTACCATGGTTACTAAAAATAGAAATTTCTGTGAATTGCTTTCAAAATGCTCCTCCTCCTTTAGTTTTAATCTAATTTTATTATAACTTGGCACACAACTAGACTATACTAAGATACATAATTCTGTGAATCAGTTTTTTTTATTTCGATGAACGGTGTTGTCCTGGTTACTTTAAATAGAAATTTCTGTGAAATGCTTTCAAAATGCTTCTTCTTTTACAAATTGGTCTGATTTCAATATAACTTGGCACACAAGTTGACTATATCAAGATACATAATTCTTTGCATCGATTTCTTATTCGATGAACGGTGTTGCTGAAGTAACTATAAATAGAAATTTTAAATGCTTTTTCTTTATAGTTTTGTTCCGATTCCGATATAACTTGGCACACAGGTTGAGTACACAAAGATACATAATTCTATATATCGATTTCAGATTTCGATGAACGGTGTTTCCATGGCTACTACGGGAGGCTCGGGTTCGATTCTCGTTCGCGGCGCCGCGTCATACCTAAGACGTAAACAAAGGTAGTGACTGTTCCTTCGCCAAGCGCTCGGCACTAGAAGTGAAAGTCACGGGTTCTTTCGGATATGACCTTAAAAACGTAGGTCCCGTGTCACGGTAGGCGCTGGCACGATAAAGAACCCTCACTGCTCAATGGCCCTAAGTGCCGAGTATAGGTCTAAATTTGAAGCCCTTCACCATCATACGGTGACGTCTCCATATGAGTGAAAAATTCTCAAGAGGGACGTTAAACAATATACAATCAATCAATCAATCAATCCATGGTTACTAAAAATAGAAATTTCTTTAAAATTCTTTCAAAATTCTACTCTTTCTATAGTTTTGGTCAGATTTCAATATAATTTGGCACACAGGTAGACTACACTAAGATACATAATTCTGTTCTTTGTATTTTTATTTTGATGAATGATGTTGCCATGGTAACTAAAATTAAAAGTTATTTAAAATTTTATGAATAGCTATTCCTAGAGTTGAAGTCTAATTGTAATATTGCCACAAAAATTGACGGAATCAAGGATCACTATTCTATCTTATATTGTTTTAAAGTTTCAAGTCCGAACTGCTACTAATTTCTCTTCCTTTGTTATAAGTAGAAACCAGTAGAGCTACAGTCTCAACAGAGACTTCTGGTTGAACTTCAACCTAACCATTTGTATTTCGGTTTATTTTAAAGCAATCTATATCAAAACTTGTAATAACCGACTGTCATAGGTCCTGTCAACTTCATGAAATATAATCCAATAAAAACACAAAATGATGTGCTATCTTATCGGCAAAACCTTTGCTGATTCCGTCGCCTTCAATAGATGACCTACGAATACCTGGGCCGAGTGGTGATATCTAAAAATATGATAATGGGTGACACAAACCTAATGTGATGTAAAATTTTCAAAAAGACAAAATACTAAAAAAAACAGTTTGCATATTTCGATAAATTCATCAAAAATGCTTTGTACTAAAATAATTTTTGATGTAGTTGAGAAAGCAAATTTAAAAAGTTCCAATGATGAGCAAAATATTTATAAGAATCATTAATAATACATCATTAAATAAATTCTGTTATATCAGACTGGTAATGAATTAAGTACAGTGAACCCTCAGATATCCGGATGCTTCAGTATCCGGACGATTTTTCATCGGAACGAAATTTTTAAATGTTATTTTGTCTTGTTTAACTGGTGATTCAGATATCCGGATGCTTCACATAACCGGACAAATTGACTGGTGAATCAAAGTGTCCGGATAAATGAGGGTCCACTGTATACGAAATACATATAACAGGCTCATAGATTACATGGTCACTTAAAACTGTTATGCTCAATACAAAGAATACATGTACTGTAATAATTATATAATTAATTTGACTTTTTCCTGGGAAAGCCCAGTATAAAGGAATGTGTATTTAGAGGCAAAAACCTTAGTGCGGGTATTACTGTCTCATGACAGCATCTGGTTTACGATATAAGTATATTATTATATTTATTTTAGAATCAATTGAGGGAGCATCAATAAATTATTAAACAAGAGGCCCATGGGCCACATCATTCACCTGAGCACTAAGGGTAGGGAAAAGTAGAAAATGGCTTTTTATTGTAAAGTTTAAATCCAAAAGAAGTCCCATGACCAATAATGGATTTGCTATTTTTTAGAAAATGATTTTTAAAGAATTTTCCTATATATATCTTTAAAAACTTTGGTCGGCCATTTTGGCCCCGCCCTACCCCTGGGGTCATGATTTGAACAAATTTGAACTACACTACTTGAGCATGCTTCCATATAAATATGATGAATTATGGCTTTGTCATTCTTGAGAAGAAGATTTTTAAAGAATTTTCCTATATATTTCTATGTAAAAGTTTGGTCGGCCATTTTGGCCCCGCCCTTTCCCCGGGGGTCATGATTTGAACAAATTTGAATCTACACTACCTGAGCATGCTTCCATATAGATATGATGAACTATGGCTTTGTCATTCTTGAGAAGAAGATTTTTAAAGAAATTTCCTATATATTTCTATGTCAAAGTTTGGTCGGTTATTTTGGCCCCGCCCTACCCCCGGGGATCATGATTTGAACAAACTTGAATCTACACTACCTGAAAATGCTTCCATATAAATATGATGAATTATGGCTTTTTCATTTTTGAGAAGAAGATTTTTAAAGAATTTTCCTATATATTTCTATGTAAAAGTTTGGTCGGCCATTTTGGCCCCGCCCTACCACGGGGGGTCATGATTTGAAGAAACTTGAATCTACACTACCTGAGGATGTTTCACCAGAAGTTTCATCTTTCCTGGCACAGTGGTTCTTAGAAGAAGATTTTTAAAATTGGTCTCCAAATTTTCATTAATTCCCAATTATCTCCCCTTGAATGAGAGCATGGCCTTTCATTTGTACACTACCTGAGGATGTTTCACCAGAAGTTTCATCTTTCCTGGCAAAGTGGTTCTTAGAGGAAGATTTTTAAAATTTGTCACCAAATTTTCATTAATTCCCAATTATCTCCCCTTGAATGAGAGCGTGGCCTTTCATTTGAACAAACTTGAATCCCCTTCACCCGAGGATACTTTGTGGCAAGTTTGGTTGAAATTGGCCCAGCGGTTCTTGAGAAGGGTAAGAAGTCGAAAATGTGAAAAGTTTACAGACAGACGGACAGCTGGACAGCTAGACAGACGGACAGACGGACGCCGGACAAAATGTGATCAGAAAAGCTCATTTGAGCTTTCAGCTCAGGTGAGCTAAAAAGAATTTGTATGTTCAAATACTGTTAAAAGATAAATCAACTGTTCAACTTTATTTTATAGGAGGAAGATGGCGTCTTCATCCACTTGTGCACTGGAAGTGGTCATGTGTGATTTTTGTCAAAACCCCACCCAGCGATTCTGTAACAAATGCCAGGTCAGTTTGTGTTGGAACTGTATCAATGGACATGTAGATGACCTGGAATCTCTCGAGCATGATATTGTTCCTTATAAAGACAAAAAAGAGCCACTTGATTATCCATCATGTGCTTTTCATCCAAAACTAAAATGTCAGGGACATTGTCAACAGTGCGATATCCCCGTATGTATCAAATGTGTCACAGGTTCCCACAATGGTCACACTTTCAAAGACATGGATGAGATTGTAGATCAGATGAAAGAAGAAATATTAAAAGAAACAGTGGAAATTGAGTATCTTATTTTGATATTTGCCCTAAGTGAAGCGAATATGAATCAAAAGATATCTAACATGACTGATACTTTTGAAACAATGGAGAGGGAAGGGGAAAATCTGAGAAGAACCTGGCATAAAGAAGTAGACAACATTTTTAACATGCTACAATCAAGCATTAGAAAAATGAAGGATAGAAGACTCACAGTTCTTAGCGTACACCAGACGAAGCTTCAAGAGTCAGTAAAGATATTAGAAGGTATATCGAAAAATAACAAGGATATCCTAAATTCCGATAAAGTGTCCGATGTAACAAACTACAAATCAAACATTGAAAAATTCAGAGACATATCTGCAGATATTGATGTAGGAATTCCTTCCTTGAACATCAACAAAACTAAAGGGAGAGAACTCAGCATAGAATTAGGTGAATACAAGGCTACAATGACACTTACATCTATATCCAGTCAAACAGATAATGTTTCCGTTTCATCTGAGAGAAAATTATTGGGCAAAGTTAAAATTATTGCGCACATTTTCCCTAGAAAAATGCCTTTCGCAAATTTAGGTCCAATTGTCTGTATTGGAGCCACTGAAGCATGGCTTTGTGTTGGAGACAAAGGCATAAGACGTTTTAACATACGTGGATCTATAAAGAACGAGTTCGCTACCGAACGTGCACCGCATCCAACTGACATTTCATTGACCAGGCAGGGGGAACTCATATACAGTGATATTAAGAACAAAACAGTGAACATTGTCAGACGGGGTAGGATAGAGACACTGATTACCCTACCTCAGGGATGGCATCCAGTGGGACTGTGCTGTTCAAAATCAGGGGACTTACTAGTTAGTATGTGCACTCGTTCTCCTGATGAAAGTCATCACAAAATAGTCCGATATCAGGGACAAACACCAATGCAAGAAATGGATAAAGATGAACACGGACAAAGAATATTTAAAGGTGGAAGCTTGGTAGTTCGTGTAAAGGAGAATAACAATGAAGACATGTGCACAGCTGATTTGAATGCCAGGACAGTGATAGTGATGGACAAGACAGGAAGAGTCCGATTCCGCTACAAAGGCAAACCAACCATGTGGGATAATCCATTCAAACCTTCGTCCAGAAGGGATGGTCGATTTAATCCTGCGTACCTTGTGACAGACTCACTGAGTCAGATCATTATATGTGAATTTAAAAATGACTGTCTTCATATCTTACATCAAAGTGGACAGTTTCTGAGATATTTTGATAATTGTGGACTTCACAAACCTACTGGAATGAGTGTGGACAATGAGGGGAAGTTGTGGGTAGTTCTTCCTTACTCCGGGGATTTAAAAGTGATTCAGTACTTGGAGGAAAAGAAACTTGTAAATTGTGAGACCTTTATAATCTGACACACACAGGGAGAAAAATTCTCTGTCGGAATAGACAGGGTGTGGGAATATATCTCAATGTATAGAACATGGAGTGTTGTTAGTAATGAAAATAAAGGTGGAATTCACAGAAAAAGAAATGCACAGATATTAGTATATACTGTTTTTTTAATATGCAATATTGTTATGTTCTAAAGAAGCTTTTAATGGCATGCAAATGCCTACAACGCTCTTATTGTAATGTATTCTACTTTTACCCGACTCTTATTTAACTCTATGCCGTTCAGCCTCACTGATGCGTTTTATTGCATGTGTATTATCTTATGTCTTGTTATAGCCTAATCATCTTTTAGGAATCGGTTGGTGGTGGCATGAAGATGTGCAATAAGGTTTCAGAATTCTCTTTTTGTCTCGAGGGATCAAATGGGGGACAAAAATGACTTTTTTATGCAAAGAGTCCCTTCTTCCCTGAACTACTCCGACATTTTACAGAGTTGCCTAATCATCATTCAGGAGGTGGTTGATGGTGTCATGTAGCTGTGCAGTAAGGTTTCAAAATTTTCATTTTGCCCCACGAGGAAATTGAATATTTGATTTCAAGATTCATCCAAAGTAGAGCAAACATTGATCAGAAGATATCTAACATGATTGGAAAATTCAAAACAATGAGGAGAGCGGTAGAAAATCTTAGAAAAACCTGGCATAAAGAAGTAGACAACATTTTCGACACACTACAATCAATCATTAGGAAAATGAAGGATAGAAGACTCAGAGCTCTAAAATCACACCAGTCCATGCTTCAGGATTCGGGGACAAGATTAGCACAAATAGCAAAAGAAAACAAGAATATTCAAAAGTCAAGTAAAGTGTCTGATGTTACAAGTTACAAATCAATACTAAAGGATTTCAGAGACATTCCTACAGATGTTGATGTAAATATTTCTTCACGGAAATTCAACACAGTGCAGGGCAGAGAACTCAACATGGAATTAGGAGAATATAAGGCTACACTGAGAAAGACATCACTATCAAGTCTAACAGATGAAGTCTCCATTTTATCTGTTAGAAAATTATTAGACAAAGTTAAAGTTATTACTAGTATTCCTTCTGAAATTAAGTCTTTACGTCCCATTATCTGTATTGAAGACAATGAAATTTGGGTTTGTGGTAAAGACAAATTCACAAGACGCATTCACATACATGGAACTGTGAAGGACAATATCACCACCGATTGTAAAAGGTTTCCGGCTGACATTTCAGTGACCAGGCAGGGAGAACTGATATACAGTGATGTTAACAGCAGAACGGTGATCATAGTCAGACAGGGGAGGATAGAGACACCGATCGCGCTACCTCGGGGATGGCATCCAGAGGGACTGTGCTGCACCAGATCAGGGGACTTACTAGTTAGTATTAGTACTCCTGATAAAAGACATCACAGAATAGTCCGCTATCAGGGACAGAGAGCAATACAAAAAATAGATAAAGATGACCGTGGACAAAATATATTCAAAGGTGGAAATAATGGAGTTTATATGGAGGAGAATAATAAGGGTGACATATGTGCCTGTGATAGGAATGCCAATACAGTGATAGTGATGGACAAGACAGGAAGAGTCCGATTCCGTTATGATGGTACACCAGCCCGGAGAAATAATCCATTCCGACCTGTACACATTGCTACAGACTCACTGAACCAGACTATTGTAACTGATTATAATAATGACTGTCTTCATAACTTAGACCAGAATGGACAGTTTCTAAGATGTGTTGACAATTGTGGACTAGAGAATCCAGCTGGACTGAGTGTAGATTGGGAGGGGAGGTTGTGGGTAGGATGTCTTAATTCGGGTGAAATAAAAGTAATCCTTGTACTTGAGTAAAAGAAACATCCACTGTGGTGCATGTATATATTATATGATACTAGTGTATATCCCCGTGTGCTGTGTACTTTTAAAAAAAACTACAAAGTTGTATCGCCTACAGCTTTAAATGTATGAAAATCATATTTGAGTTATGAACTTATTTGATTTTAGAGCAAAATGCATAATAATATTAAAACGTGTGAACTTTTTTTGGCGATCATTTTTATTTTGCAAAATATAAAACATACAGAAAATATGTCAGCTATAATGTGACGTTTAAATATTACCATTTAAACAAAAAATATTCAGTCGTTACTTACTTTCTTTCATTATAAAAGAAAAGCATTGCATATTCCTTATAAATTGAACCCAAGTCATAAAATTCTTGAGTGTCAGGGTTTTTTTTAGTGGCTGACACATTTATCACTGCTATAAACGAAATATAACAAGAATTGGTATTTCATCATCCTCACAATGTCAAGGGTTTGTGATTTCTCGAACTCCACACAAACGGAGTTCGAGAAATCACAAACCCTTGACATTGTGAGGATTGTATTTCATATGGTCCTTGAATATTTGACTTCAAATATCACCCAAAAAGTTAGGAAAGTTGTTTCACATGCTTTAATGTGTATTTTAGGAAAAATGAATCCTTATTTTAAAATGACTACGTAATTGAATAAAAAAAAACCAAATTATTTGCTCTCTATTGTGTGTGCTTGCTTTTGTCAAAGACAAATAAATTCAATATTTGAGAGATTGTTTCTAATTTGTAACTTTATCTACTGCGACTTTCCTTCAGTATGATAAAGTAACGCCATCATGTAGAGGAGACCTCAAGATTCTATATAAAATTACCAAAAAAAATTTCATTGGAAGATTGGAGAATAAAGCTGAGAATAAGATAAAAAGAAAATCAATGGAAGCTTTTAAGATAAAAGCTGAGAATGCATAAGGAGGGAGAGTTAAGGGAGTAAAGTTAAGAGTTTGAAGGAACACTTCTGCTTTATGCATTCTAAAAAAAGGACTGAAAACGCAACGTACGGATATTGAAATAAGTAAAGATAGTAAATAACAGGAAACTGACGAACAAAAAAGCGACAGGGTCTGTTAAAAAGATCTGTGAAGAAAAGAAAGTAATTGAAAGGTGTAAAAAAGATATCACTGTGAAAATTCCAAAGAAATGTGTGAACTAGAGGGTTGGGAGTCTAGACCCTCCTGGAATTTTAAAAATATATTTTTATGTAAAATATAAGAAAGACGGACCATTACTCCCAGGGAAACATAGACCCATCAACCCAACCCAACCAAACCACCACAAAATAGTCCTTTTCCGGTTTGGGGAAGTTATATAAAGTTTTTTTTCTCGTCAAAAAATTTGGAGTCTAACATTTGCTAGATTAATTAAGACAGACCCTTCACGAAAAAAAACCCCGGACCTTGAGTTTATGTACGGAAGCCCGTTGAGGCCAGTTCAGTCAAAGAAATATTTTTTATTGCGTTAAACCGCAATAATTATTGCGTTTAAATGCAAAACATTGCGATTAAACGCAATAATTTTTGCGTTTAAACGCTATACTTTTGCGATTAAACGCAATAAGTTTTTCGTTTAATCGCAATGATTTTTTGCGTTTAATCGCAAAGATTATAATAAATACTATGGTCCGATTCTTTAAAGAAGAGCCGTTTGTTTTTGTGCCTTTTTGAAAATGTTGCAGTTTGTGAGATTTTAAGTTTAACACTGGCATCCTAACAACCAAGTTTCTTAGAGCCAGTAGAGCCCAACACTTTTAAAGCAGCCATCAACCAATTCATTAGATTAATCAATTTTTAATCAATAATTACAATTATCAATTTGTAGAACACATCGGCCAATCTGTTTTCATTTGATTTATTTTTGATTTCATATAATTCCATCATACATTCTCGTGTTCTCGTGTTTACGTAAGTGATAAAAGGAAAGGTTGTGAATATACATATACATAATATGTAATGTACATATACATTAGCTTAAACATTTTATCAGTTGTTTCCTTAAGCCCCTTATACAGGTACAGGGTTTAAACTTTGTGACCGCAACATGGAGTGATAGTTTTTCAATTATTATTTATTTCGAACTTTTATTTCGAAAATCCTTTAAAATTATTTGCATAGTTTTAAAGTTTAAAAGTAGAGAAAACAATATAGGAAATGTCATTTGTGTTTTAAGCAATTGACCAAAATTTAACAGGAATATAGATATCTATACAAGCTGAAGCTATGTTTTCTTTCTTAGGTTTTCTTTGTTTTAACAGACCGATACTTCTTTCTCTTCTTTAAATCCATACCAATGATTCAACCATTCAGAAAATGCTTATTCAGAAGAATCTGATTCTATAAAGTTTAACAATGAACAATTCTCCTCATAGGTTACTACATATCAGCGTGGATTCATTGCACTCTTCAAAGATCAATAGAAATGTTAGATTTTAAATAAAAGATTATTGCGTTTAAAAGCAAGAAAATTATTGCGTTTAATAGCAATATTATTGCGATTAAACGCAATATTATTGCATTAAACGCAAAAATTATTGCGTTTAATAGCAATAATTATTGCGATTAAACGCAAAAATATTATTGCGTTTAAACGCAAAAATTACGAATTTCAAACGCAATGATTGTTGCGATTAAACGCAATAAAAATATTTCTTTCTCTGAACTGGTCTCAACGGGCTTCCGTATTGATGTTCTCCTGATGCAATGTTGATTCCTAAAGCATTTATTTTTTACATTAAAAATATGCCTTTACTACCTTTGGGAACGTAAAGAAGAATGGTTTCATCTATATAAATATATTATAATTTATGTAAAAATGTCAATCGTCGATCGGCAAGAATTTTTATGCATTTTATTTTAGTTGTCCCAGGCTCGTGCAGGCAATTTTTAAAAAGAACTGCAATACCCTGAGTTTTTTTTTTATGAAATAGTATGACTGTTGTAGAAAATTAGAGAAAGATGAGTCATCGTAGGGCGCGCTTGATTTGCATGTCTACATCTTTCACCCGGTGTGTACACTTTTCCATAATGGCAGATCCAAAAATCTTGAATGGGGAAGCGACCAGTTTGGATTCAGGGTAGGGGTCCAAAGCCGCACCAAAAGACCATTGATTTATCCTTTTTTTGTATTTTTGGGACACAAATGAGGGCGGGTCCCCTCACTCCCCTGGCCAAAGGCGAATGTAGGGCCGGCGTGCCGGGCGTGCCCCCCCCCCCCCCCCCCCCCCCCGTTTGAATTTTTGAAAACTTATGTGTCCATTATCCTAAAATCAAGGAAAAACATCTCTTATTTGTAAGAACTTGTCAGCTTCCCCCAAAAGGACCTTGCCTTAGATCGAGCCGCCGTAGGCTTTAGAACAGCCACCTGCAGACCCCTCTTCTACCCCCTCCCCCTTTTCGAAATTCTTGGAGCCATTTTCACTTGAAATCGTCTACACCGGGTGTAGAATGGTGTAGACAAATCAATACCAGTGAAATTTGTTTTAAAGTTAATAACCTCGTCGTTAACATGCAGTTTTTTTCTCTGCTTAAGGAGTCTCTCTACAACGTCACAACATGTCAACTAAGAAATGAATCTAGTAATTTAAATGCTCATCTATATCATCAGTATATCTAAGTGAAATAGCATCTTGTACTAAGTGCGGATATCCGAACGAGAATAACTATAATTTTTTCTTAGAATGCCCTGCATATAATAATTAGAGAAGGATACTTTTATAAAGTCTTCTGAATGTAATAGAACTAGAAAGCATATCTCCTGGTCAAATTTTGAATACTTTGCTATTTGGGGATAGGCAATTACCTTATAAAATTAACTGTTCAATTTTTGAAGCAGTCCAACTGTACATCAAGTCTTCAAAAAGATTTTGTAGTATCTCTTAATTAAGTAAAATATAAATCCTGATATTTCTTATGATTACATTTAATTTACGTCTCAGCATTTCCATGTTCCATGTATAGGTTGTATTTTTCCTTTGGAGAATTGTCTTTGCACTTTTTATTTTATTTTTTTTGTTTGCTTTTTATTTTATTTTTCCTCACTCAGTGTTGTTGCTTGATTAAAATTTATTAATTTTGTCTTTTGTAAATGTTACTCTTTCTTCAGTTTTGTATTTTTTTTTGCATATTTATCCTTTGCACTTTATTATTTATTTACTTATTCTGTTTGCTGTTTGTTTGCACTTTTTTACTTCCTTATCATTATATTTCATAGAGAGTATACAAACAGTAATAATTCTTCTGTATAACTTAATCTATTTTTTTTTCGTTTTGCTTTCCCATATATAGTTAAGAAAAGAAAATAATGTAACTTAATAAGTATTATTCCATCATTGTAAATTATTGTCAATATTCTTAACATTTGTAACCTTGACCTTGGAGAGAACTTATATAGGCCATGCCTGATGTCCAATCCAATTATGTAATCTAACATAATAAAATATTGATTAAATTAAATTAATGTTTGTCTTGGATCTACTTGGGATTCCAAGGGAAACCCACTCTCGGACCCCCGGCCTCTGGATTTGAAATTTGTAGACCCGCCCTTATCATTATATTGATTGGTTGTAAAGTGCTGATCCGCAACCTGCAAACTGTTTTTATAAAAATGTATTCAACTTATTTTAAATATTCATTTTAATCCTATGACAGTTTTTCTCTAATATACACTCCATAGGAGTTAATATCCACAGAGATTAGGCAGGGGCTACACTGTACGGGGTAAACAAAACAAAACATTTGGGTACTCACCTCCGAATTTCAATTCCAACCCACCCCTCCCCCTCTTTCCGACAGCTGTATACTTAGCATAGTAAGGGGGGGGGGGGTCACCACCCCTCACCGAATCCGCCGGTGATTCAATAAGATGAGGGTTACTTTGTTTGGTTTTTGATAACAGTTTTTTTCTTACTCAGAGCAATATATATAAATTATTGGAAAACGGTTTCTTCAATAAAAAAAATCATTACGACGTTCCATCGAACGAGTTACCTTTTAATCATCTTATGATTGATGACGTCACAAATATGGTATTATTGTCCGTGATGAAGTAT
>PRKT01001039.1:91585-140378 GCA_003671525.1 Saccostrea glomerata | reverse complement strand
GGCAAAGCCCCCCCCCCCTAGCCCCCCCCCCCGGTTCCGACGCCTATGACCAGGTATAAGGGAAACTGCCCATATTACCATTACGTATTCATATTATGACCCCATGATCCCCTCCCAACTTAAATGCTATGCAATTTGAATTTTGTGAAAAAGAGACAGCCCCACCCCCTATAATTTTGTTAAAGGAATAAATAGATCTGAAAAACAATTTAATACCTTTTATTAAACTCTATTACCAAATTAGGGATCAATGTTATGCCCCCCCCCCCCAACCAAGACGCATTGTACTTTGCATTTTGTAATAAAAAAATTGGATCAACAGCAACACTCACTTATTATTTTTTCTCGCGCAACTAGTTGCGGAGGGAGCATTTTGTAATAAAAAATTGGATCAACAGCAACACTCACTTATTATTTTTTGACTGGTCCTTCAAATGAGATCATGTAAACCAAGGGCCAATGTCCCAATAGATGCTGGTACAAAAGGATATCTCACTGCTCAATGGCCGTCAGTGCATAGTATGAGAAAAAAAGGGCAGATCTTCACGGGCAAGCCTTCATATGAGCAAATTTCATGAGAGGGGCATTAAAGAAGATACGTTGCACTATCAATCTTTGACATGTAATGTCCCTCTAGAGAATTTATTTCTAATTACCTTCATTAGAGATGTTCCTGCCGCGAGGGGATGCTCCGCTTAGCGGTGCCCTTGTTTTGATTAAAAATGAGCCTGTAACCTTTTTACCATATAATATCTTTTAAAATTTATTTTTCTTGGGAAATCATAATTGAAAAATTCAATTAGACCCTACATTTTAGTAAAAGATATGTCTCATCAAGCTATTATTTTGTTAATAAACGTATTTTAAATTATCTAAAAATTAACCTGTGTCTGCATCTAGAAAATTGTCGGAAAGACACTAATGAAATAATGCAAAAAAAAAAAAAAAATGCAGAACAATACATAAATGAAATCTTTTTCTCAAAAAAGGTATAAACTTTTTTTTTTAATTTTCCGCCGTGATACTCTCCCGTATTTTATTCTTTTCTTAATATTGTTTGTATTGAACATTCTTAGTGACTTTCCTATTAATGATATAGATACTTTTTTCTATTCGTGTTGTTAGAAATAAGTTGAATTTTGCTAGACCCCCCCCCAATATTTTACATGCATATTCGTTGAATGAGTTTCAATGCTTTGTGACGGAATTTAAGAATGAATTTATATAAAAAAGAAAAACATAGGAGTTATGTGAAGAGAAAAAAATCAAAGCGAAATGTAATAAGCACGAATATGATCAGCTTATTGAGACAAAAGAGTTACATTATCAATCAGAGTGCATATAAGAATACATTAACAGGAAAAAGATGTGTCGACCCCAGATTTTAAAGAGAAAAAAATGGAAGGAGTGGGAGCCCCCCCCCCCCCGGTGCCTGTTATACCAAATAATAGACAAAAGACAGAATAAGAATGAACGAAATACACAAACGTTTGGTTGTACATTGTATTTTCCTCCGTAACCCCCCTCGCTACAAGTATTTATGATACCGATATTTCTCTACCAAAGTTCGGGTTAAAAGTTGAATTTCGCTAGAATTAATTTTCTTTCCCTGATTATACCCCCTGCTTGCAAAGCGGGAGGATAATATTATATAGTAATCGTTAATTTCGTCCGTCCGTCTAGATCTGTTACGCTTTGGGGTACCCATCTCTTCTCTGCAACTCCTCTCATACCACTGAATGAAATTTGAAACTTTCACAGAATCTTTATTACATATTGCAATTGTGCACCTCATATTTTACTTTTTGATCCGACACATATTTTGGGTTTCCCGGCCACAGGAAAACATGGACCTTTTCACCAGTTATAACCATATGGGAAGCGGGGGTATTATTTAGTGAGCTGGTCGCTCACAGTACCCATAGTTTCTATTACATTTAAATTGAATTCCGTCAGTAAATATAAAAGTAAGGCCTGTATCCTTCAAAACACTCGCAGACTTCGTTAAATGACATATTTTTTTTTGAATTTTCGCATTATTATTAAAACGATTTCTATAAGGTATTTTGTAAACAAAGGAAACGCCCATGGATACGCCCCCGGAAGTATAAATGCATTGAGTTGTGGGATATTTCCCTAATGTTAATAGATCTTTAATGAATTCTTTAATATTTAATGATTCATTAAGTAATAACACTCTAATGAAGGTTTTGTACAACACACTTTAATGCCTTCATTAACTAATGCATCGTTAAGAATTTAACTATTCATTAGGCTTAATGATTCATTAAATTTAATGAACCGTTGATACAACCGGGTCCAGATGTGTAAATCTTTTATAAAGGACTTCAAAGAGGTAGAACAAGTCTATAGTTCGCAAGTTTTGGTTACTGCATTTTAGGTACGCATCATATTTGAAAATTAAAGACGCTTAGATATATCACATGATCGGGAAGACTATAATGAAACATTTGGTGAATATTTTTACAAAAATGGTCAGGGATAAGAGTTAGGAAAGTAATGTGACAAAGGTAATAAGAAAACCTTTTGTTAAACAAGTTAAAAAAAATCTTCAGTGCATAATATTGCCTCCTTGTATATTACTTTATTTACTTGACAGCAACTGCTTCGTGTTAAAAACTTGAAAAGTTTACCAGGTGCAAGGTGCACCCTTAACTAAATTAGAATTATAATTTGTTGTGTACCCATACATCATATTTGACTTGAGATTCTGAACTTTAAACACAACTTCAATATAACACAGTTTTTGTATTGTTGAATATCGATCTAAATATATCTACTGACCTTCACATTCCAAAAAATAATAATGGTGGCAGCTCCTCCTGCGCAGATTTGAAATCCAAGACGGGTATGTATATTCTTTTATATACCTGAGTAATGTATGAAAGCGTACATGAAAACATTTTTCAAATTGTAACGTAAAAATACTTATATATGTATACATGTTTATTAGTTGTTTGCTTAAGAAGTGTACTTTCGTTTTTAAAAATATAGTAAATTTAATACTCAGAATTCTCATCACATAAAACTCATTTTTTTCTCGTAAAACATATTTAGATAGTGATAGATACGTATAGTTAAGGTATACATATAATATTTCACCAACTTACTTTTCAATCAAGAATAATTTACCTTAACCCTATACAAGCTTCCACGTTTCTATGTTATGATTTTTAATAATTCTCTATCTATTTTCCTCCTTCCATTTTTCCCAATTTTATTCATCCGTTATTGAAAGTCTTTTTAAATTTATGAAAATAAGTTTTGCTCAGGTAGATGAGTCTATGAAAAAAAAATTCCTTCTGGGGCTCATGTGATTTTCGTATAAATATTTATGAAATGCATGCACATTGAACTCTTTTTACATTACTAAGTGCAACCTTTATATGCAAATTTTACACAGGAACTATAACTAAGCCTATATCTATATGTTATACAACATACGAAAAAAAAAATCAAAGAGTGTAACAAACAAAAACACTGAAATGTAAGTAGAAAGTTGTCCAGCAGACAAATATGCCCAAAATTACAACATAGTGAAAGACTCTGGCAAAGAACGAAACAGAATATGTTAATAAAACAGTTTGAAAAATTTACTTTAAAAACTTGATATACAATTAATTTGATCAGATACCATTAGCCTTAAAGAAAAAATCAACATTTGTGCTTAAGTAAATCAAAAGAGAAAATTTTAGTTCGAGGAGCATAAATTATTAGGTGGAAACACTTGAAATTGACTTCGACATGTCTGGTTTTTATGTCGTAGAAATAAATGTTTTATAACAATGTAAGATACTTGAAATACAGCGAATGTATTTTAAACTCACTGCATGAAACCGTCTCCAGAGTTTCGAATCATGTATCATCAATATGTTGAATGTAATAGATGGAAATTATGAAGAATTTGCTACGGTAAGATATAAATCTGGCTAACGGAAGAGGCATATCTTACAGTGTAAAATTAGAAAATTAGTTTTTAAATCATTCAATAACTGATAAAGTAGTTTGAAGAAAAAAAAAACAATCACAGAATATCAATATGAATTGTCTCAAGTAGTTTACATTTAAATTTGCTCAAATCAGGACCCCATTGCTTGGGAAGGGTTATAATTCGTGATAAAGTCTTACATGAGAATACATCAGCTAGATCGTTCAAATCCTATTACCAAAACAGCATATAAGTGAAACATATTCAAAAGCACCCCTTGTAAAATATATTTTTTTTAAAAGTCATGTTTCCTAAGGATAGGGCAGGCCGCAAAAGTAAAACATATATGCATAACAAAAGTCTGGATTAGTAAATGAAATACGAAAAACATTCCAAATTGGTAAAGATTAAAATGTGAATAAATCTAGCCAACTATATTACTTTATTGTTTTCTTCTTTTTGAGCTTACATATACTCACTTGAAGAATGTTTCCTAAAGGTCATTTTGAATACCTGACTTTTGTATGGCTATGTGGAACTAATAAAAATACAGCTACATATAACACAGGTATTTTATTATTCACAGTTATTGCCATTTAGTCAGTGCATATATACATTGACATGACAACACATACATATTAAACATATTTTAAGAAAGTTAGATTTTATGAATGGAATGTCGGTCTTTATTGGGTAGCTTTCATTTTTTTAGGCAGAGACTTCTTTGCTGCTGATTTCATTTTATCTTAATTTTAAATTCTTTATATATATTTCGTTGATATGTTTTCGGAAAGTGTTTGTCTTTCTATTCAGATATAGTTTAACTTGACGTTTTAAGTAAAATTATTTGAATTAAATAAAATAAAAATGTCTTATTGTAACGAGAGAGCTAAGTGTGAAGAGATCAAATTCTGAATATATGTTTGTAAGAAACATTTTGTAAGCAATAAAACTACTTGAAAGTGATAAGTTTTATACATGCCATGTTCTTTGCAAATATATTCTATGTCTTGTAATATTCATAAGAAATCTCATCTCACTTGTTTTGCTAATTTTGTACAAGTCAATTACTTTCATAGAGATAAAAAATCATTTATCAAAATGACGGTATAAATGTGGGCAATGTAACAAACAGGAATGGAAGTAAACTCACAAGCTTTGACTGTCAGTTACGTAAAATATGTTAATGTTTGATCCCCAAAACTAACTAGAAAATGTACACGTATCTGTTATAAAATATTAAATTTATCTTGTAAAATATATGGGGTAGATATTTATCAAGAAGACCTTTAAGAGAACTAATGTTTTACATGTACGTAAGAGTTAGCATATTTCTAAGTGTTGTCGCCGTATTTAAAATCGCTATTGAATTATAAAACTAAATCTGTAAAAGGAAATCATTATATCGTATCGTTTGTTGTAATTTGATAATTTTTAACAAGTACACTTAATGCATGTACTTTATGAAACGATTTATCTATTGCAGGACAATCTATTAAACCATTGTTGTAATTATTCTATAATAAACAACTTACAGTGTTTTTCATAATATTGATGACATCATACTGGTAAAAACCTTTATAACATGCATAAAGAAATGCTTAACAAAATGAATTTAAGAAACTCCGGAATAGTTAAATATCATTTAGACAAATTGTACATTTTGTGTAAAGATAAAAGCAAAAACACTCCAACTAAGTTCAAACCCAATTTGTTCTTTTTTAATTCGGATTCCTTCTGTTATGTCAGAATTCATAGAAGAATCGACAAAGTATGGATGCAAGCAGAAGTTTATACGTCCTCTTCTACCTCAATATCATGGTATTTATACGTATTGTTTGAAAGTAAAATTTAAAAGGAATATGAACTATATTTTTCTATTCGAGAGATATTTTTTATTTTAGAATAAAGATGTGTTTATCAGACTTTTACAAAATATATAAAGCTGTTATTTATACAAAATACAGTAAGTTGTTGCATTATTGTAGATAACTGTATCCTTAAATCAGCATTGCACATGGTCCACAAGAACAGTTGAAATTGTTGGTTCCTGCCCTAAAACAATTGACGAGACAATAAAATCAGCTAAAACAAAGAAGTGCCATGCCCTCGCAAATGTGCAAAAGTGTACCGAACCAACTAAATTTAAATATCATTGTCTTCCGGATCATGAACAAAGTAAATTGGTGGAAGTTTGTGCCCCGGAAAAAAATATTTCTGGTAAGCAATGCACAGAGCATATGAATAAATGTGCGATAAAGATTATTACAGTTGTCGTTTGTTGTTTGCTAACATATAATGAAAAGATTACAATTTTTCACTATAGGCACATGTTTGGTTTATAACACGAAGATGGGCGAACTTCAGAACAATCACAATACAACCTGCAGTAATAACACGAAAGCATGTCCTTCTACTTATCTTTCAACATCCTCACATCTCTGTAAGTATCTGTATATTACTTTTGCTAATTTTGATTTATTCAACTGACTAGAGACCAGTGGTGATTACGCTAAAATAAGAACAGGCCTCATTTGGTTGTGTTTCCGGCCGTTCGTCTGAATCCTATTATGTGAAACGTTAGAAAACATACCTTTTCTAGACCTTATAATTAATATGAATGCAAGAAAAATGAGTCAGATCAAAATTATACAAATCAGATCAATATCACATTTATCGTTTTTCATTCTCATGAATGGTTAAAATATATTAATCAAAATGTAAATTTACTTGAAATTTTTTATAAAGCACCGATTTTGGTACGGTGCTAACATTTGAGAAACAAATATATTTTATTCGAATATAATTATATTTATATGCATCTTTATTGGTATTTACAATAATTTGAATTTATATAAGAAATCTACTCGAATTCTTTTTAAAAGAAGTAGAAGAATGTGAATATGCTCCATATTGGTTGTAAAACAGAAACAACGATGATGCATTTTTATTTTGAGCATTATTTGATTGAAAATATGTCGTAGGGATTGAACAAAAGTTCCAAAAAATGATAGTCCTCTCCAATACAGGAAATTTGAATAGACATACATCAAGTGTTATAATAACATGTACATAGAAAAATGATGATACAGGTTCTATAGTAAATTCTATATCTGCACGGAATTTTCCTTTCACCAGGATTTCACATTTAAAATAAGTATTTATCGAAGTTTAAAATAAGCCATTCATTATATTTTTATCAAACTTCTTATCCCAATATCTGCTTTAACATTTTTTACTCAACATTTACTTTAACATTCACCTATCTCTCTTTAAATAAGTGTTTACTTCAGTTTTTAATGAATCATTCAAGATATGTGACCTATGTGAATTTAAGATATATATTGTATGTAAGCATGGACTAATACATAAATCTGTAGGAATTATAAACTTTATTCAATTTCCTCAGATTTTAGTTTCAATTTTAAGAAAATGGTTCAGTATATTCTGATCCAACTTGATAAAATATAAAGGAAGTTCTTGGAGCCAGGGAGGTCAAACGTGTTAATATTTTAAAAAAGTTTCTTTTATCCCCATTCCACCCATAAATGGAAATAAAATTCTGAAATTGTACTGCACATCTAATCGACAACACAAACAATCACACAAAAATTTTTATACGACCGTGTTAAGTGTATCAAGGATCTAGGGGCTTTTCAATAGAATGAAAAAAAAAAAAAACTTTACTGAACATATACATGACACCACAAACCATACCCTAAGAGATGTTAAAGCTGCTTTTTAAAATGTTAACGTAGTTCAGGGATTCAAGGGTTTTTGATTAAAACATCATTTTTCGACCCCTATTTGACCTATGGAGTGAATATAAAAATTTCAAAACCGTATTTACATTTACAAGACACTGCCTACCACATCCCTAAAGATGATGGGGC
The DNA here is from genome assembly GCA_003671525.1 of Saccostrea glomerata. Taxonomy (NCBI): domain Eukaryota; kingdom Metazoa; phylum Mollusca; class Bivalvia; order Ostreida; family Ostreidae; genus Saccostrea; species Saccostrea glomerata. Next base: position 132,536 of record PRKT01001039.1, on the reverse strand, counting down.
TACTGTGTAGAATGTAGGAGGAGTTTAGGGAAACATTTTTTTTCTTGATTGGTAGCTTTATTACACAAACGATTTATCTTTATACGAGGACCGTTCAAAAAGTACGCGGACTTGTTGCACAGAAGAAATATTTTACGACGTAATCGGGAAATATTTCACAAATAATATAAAAGGATCTTTACTTATATGGTCTTCAAAATTTCATATCAAAATGTTGTAAATTGGTATTAATTTTGAGTGATTTTTCAGGACGGCGCAGCAAAATCTTCGGCGTCACAAGCATTATTAAAAATGTGATTTAGCTTTCATTTTCTCAACATTTTCCCTAGAGTACCTGTATAGTTTGAGTTACCCTATCTACTCAACATCAAAACACCATTTCTTGTCAAGCTTAAAATCTATTAAACAAGTAAAGAATATTTTTTTTGTTTTAAAACCAAAAACTACTTATGAGATATAGTGTTGTATAGGTGACTCTCATTCTTTACAGTCTGGATAAAGTTAACTTTTCGTCTACAATCTTCTTCCCGTCCTCCCGTATAGCCTTTTTACAGAGGTCTAACTGTCTAAAATTTCAATTTGCTATTTGTGGGCGAATGTCACAAGTAGCCTAGTTTACTACATGCTTTATTATGCATATTTTGTATCTATGTTGCCGATATCTCGAGCATTACACGTATTTTAACAAAATTGTGGTGCGCCGTCAATTCGGGAGAATTCATTTTCACAGTCGTTTTCATGGGAATCGCATTAGAGAAAAATCACTATATTTCTGTTAGTTCTTCAAATATAACGTCCGAAATCTAAATACATAAAAATAGAACAATATATTTAAAGGTACATTTGAGAAAATTGTTGAAAAATTTCGCTTATTTTAGAAAATCAATGAGTTAAATTTTTGAATCCGCATGCTTTTGCTTCAATTTTTTTGTCGTGCGCCGTACTTCTCCATCAAAGATAACAGCATACCGATAATTTTAGTAGATTTTTTTTAAAATACAGAAAATTTGCCCAAAATTTATTGGAATCTTTAAGATACATATTTCTGTGAAATTTTATAACTATATGACTTCTGTAAGAGTAAATAATAGCACAGTCCGCGAAATTTTTTAACGGCCCTCGTATTTATGTCCCAACTACCAAATATGAGGTCTAGTCATAATGTTGTTAGTTTGTAAACATAGAATGATTTATAAATGTTTTAAGCGATAGAAATCTGTCCTAATACTGTAAATCACTGTAAATAATGGTTTGCGAAAATTAAGTGATCTATAGTACCCAGTTTGTTTGCTAGATAATCTTATTTTTATGCAAAACTCTACTTATAATTATTTGAAATATCTTTCTGACTGACTGACGACTTTCTAATCGAATTATCTGTTTTCTCTCAAGATGTGTCTTGTCATCAAGGGATAACTGTGGCCTCAACCTTTTCAAGAATATTTGTAATTACAACTCCTTTACCTAATGATTCTGAGAATGAGTAAGTAAACCTTGTCTTTGCTTTAAAATAATTTAAGTCAGTTTAAAAAATAAAGAGATGACAGAAAACATGAACAGATATATTTTACTGTTCATCTAAGATTAATATTGATTTTTTGTATAATATTGTTAAAAAAATCAGAATGAAGATAAAAAGTATTAATTAGAATCCTAAATTCTCTTTTACGAGTCGTCATTGTTATATTTATTTTTGTTTCATGTCTTTGCAGAATATTGATAATCCTTTGTACCCTACTAGTACTTCTGACAATATCCATTGTTGTCATAGTTATAGCAGTAATTTTTTGGAGAAGAAAAAAACATTCCAATTTTATTCAATGTAGGTGTTGTATACTGCTTTTTAGCTGAATACGAGGGTCGTTCAATAAATAATGCAACATGTTATCTCAAAGTAAGAAAAGTACGTAATACATATTCTTAATAGTTTCAATCCCCAAAGGCATTCCCTGTTACCAGTTACACGTGTCTCAAGTTTCTGAATCTATAAACAGAAATCCTCAGCATACTCATCTTTAGGGGTACCCCAAAGACACTGAGGAATATCATTTCACATGACATATTTAACATTGTACAATCTTCTTTTGATTGTTTTCATGTGTTTTGGGGACAAAAAGATCTAACAGTGGCTGCGATTAAACTAATATGGGTAATTGAAAAGTCATGTATACTTTCTTTTCTTCAAAATTTAATTTTTTCTCTAAAAGTATATCCAGCTGCGTTAATAGGCACAGGAAAAATACCATGGTCACCGAATTTTGGACTTCCTTTGCAAAAAATCTATTCAACTTTCCTTAATGCGATTTGAAGATAAAATTTACTATTGCTTGTACTTTATTTGGATGCATGTTCATGTTTTTATTGACCTCTTTAAATACACGAAACTAATAAAACATGTTTGCAGCCTTTACTTCTCTTTATCCTCATAAAATGACACCCTTTCCTTGGATTCCTCATTTTTTATCATTAATTATATTTTACGACTAAAATAACAGCATCAATGTTTCGTCATACATTTAGCAAGTTTATCAATTCTTCAATTTTGTTTAAAAATGTGTTTTTAAGTAAACCGTGTGCACATTTAACGAATGTTCTCTTTTGGAAATTTGTGAGAAAATAGGACACCTGTCTGATTGAAATATTGTTATATGTTGTTCCTTTGTCCGATTTCTACAAAATGTTGCGATGATTTAATGTTAAGTATTTCAACAATGTCTTTCCATGTAAATAAAGCATTTTCAAATTACATGTGGCACACAAAGTCGATATTTTGTGATGTCCCCACAAATTTCAATTGACAATATTAACTGTTATATCTTAACCCTTGTTTTATTCTTCCGAATTATTGAATCCATCTGAAAAGTATACAGCCTTAAAGATTATTTTTTTAACTTATAAAAAAATTATCTTAAATATGAGGTTTGCTGCGTTTTATGTAAAAAGCGCATTTTTCAAATACGCACTGATTTTCAACTTCTAGGTGGAGATCATTTATAAACAGTTTTCAGCTCAGTGAAGTGACCATGCTTACTTTAAAAATGAATTTCTTTGCGGTGACACTATGAAAATTTGCGGGGTTTTCTGTGTTTAGTAGATCTTAAATAGAACTTTTCAAATATTAAAAATTAAAATCAAATGCTTCAACATTTTTTATGATATACTCAGTATTGCATTACTTATTGAACGACCCTCGTAATGTAAATAATTTTTTTAATCTCTTTTTATTTGTTAAATTAACATATATACACACAGACAATCCACTATTTTACTAATACATTAATAATAAAAAGCATTGTTTCCTGTTTCCTGTGTTTAAGGAAAAAGATAACTAACAAAAAGGAGCAAATAATGGTTCAAGTGCTGGGCATATTCATCAAGACATTTCCCATCATTCAATTTGTAATCTGACCGTGGCTATAATGTATTAGCTTAGTAAGAAAAAAGAATTGAAGATATCGGATATGGACTTCAATGATTATTCGATTCAGTTCTAAATATCAAATTAATGAATTTAGAGTTTTATCTAATATATATATCTATCCATCACGGTCAAAAAGTCTCATTGAATAATGTATATCATTCGTAAAAACTAACATTAAATTCAAACTTCACCTTGTAAGAATACTAATTCTTTGGTTTTAAATATTTTGATTTATTAATAATTCTTTCTATTAAATATTGTGAATGAATAAGGCGATAGGTATGTGTGCTTAACACAATTTTCATTAGTAGGAGATGCTCACTCCTCCATGGCACCTTATCCAATATCTGATGTTTCGGAGGTCTGTGTTTGCTCTGCTCCTATTTTGTATTGTTTGATGGACTTTGAGATCAAATACTGTTCGTTATCTCCATATTCTTCATTATACTGCAGCGTGTCTTGAACAATAACAATTATCAAATAAAACCTAGTAAAACTGGTCTTATTGTTGTTTTGGTGATCCTATGGTGTAGGATGTCACTTAAATAAAAGTCACAAATTATCAACCATTTCTTTCAAATTCACTGTCAAGTCTTTAGAATTCATCGGAAACATTTTTGTTTTGATTTAGCACGTTCTATTTGAAATGTATGGTACATTAGAACAACACAATGTAATTCTAAAACAATATAACTTTGTCATTTATGTTTTGATCTATAGTGGGTTCTATGTCTTTTTATAAACGCCAAACTTTCTAAATCTTTCATTTTACAAAAACAGCATATAATTACATGTAAAAATCGCTTTATAGTCATCAATGAAGCTTTTTTTTTTTTCTAAATTCAGCTAATAAAGAAGAAAAAAATACTTTCATCTCTGAAGATGTCAATTTAAAAATTCAGGAAATGGAAACAAAGGTTGAAGGTAACACTACGTTTTTTTTTTTAAATCAAAACGCTTAATGATATCTAAAAGTATTTTAAGGTAATATTGTTAACTTCTTAAAATATCTTATAGATTTAACTGAATCAACCTTTTAACCTTTGCATCAAGCTAAGTTACCAAATTTTGTTGCAAATAAATTTATAATTAGACTTTGAAAAAAATGAACAATATTGTTTTCATGTTGAATATAAAGAAGAGCAACCTTTGATACCAAGAACAGAGGAGGTCTTAACTATGGTGGAAATGAAAAGAACTACAACAATGGGTAATTCAATACTATAATCTTAAAAATAGATAATACATTAGTTTATAATCTACGTCAAGGTGATATTGCGAAGGTACCTAAGGTTCTCCATCATTTCAAATTTAACTGGAGCAGTAGTAATAATAATTGCGGTCATTTTGCTATTGAATGCGCTAAGAAACCTCAAAATGAATTGAAAAACACACAGCATCAATAACCAATACCAAGTTCAAATACAAATGAATATTTTATTTGACAAAATGATTGATAATAAATTGACATTGACTTATCAAAGACAAAACTTGCTTACTAGGGTGCAATATCAAATTCATCATGAGAAGAAAACTTGTTTTTATAATGGTTTGCTTGGGTTATGGGTCATATTAACTGCAAGTACAAAAACAGAAACAGTTCCAATATGAACCATGGGAACAGATGAACATCCAGGTATTAAATTAATGATCATGTTCTTTAATGCTTTTAAATAAATTGAATTGCTTAGTCCAGGTGAGCACTAGAGGTAAGATGAATATCCGCTGAATCTAGAGATCAGCAGCCGTGACGGAGGGGTTGGCTCTCTTGGTAGGGTTTTACCTGAAAAATACACAAAAAAAAGCAGCAAAAGACAATTGGAAAATCACTACAAACTATATTTTAAGTACTTTGAAAAAACCAACCTATACTTTTAAGCTACATCTAACACCTTTTTTATCGGAGGGTTAGGTGGGTGACGTCACATTTCACGCTTTTCCATACTGAATAGCTACATAGCTTTCCATACTGAATGGCTAAAAACGCGACAGATCCCGGGTGACATTAACGTTGATTAGCTTTGATAAACTAAGTTAAATTTAATGAGTTAAATGGTATTAACAAAGTTTAAAACTAAAACTAAAATATTTCGACAATATTCAGCATGAACATGTATACCGTAGAAATAGCACCCACTCTCAAAAACACATACGTACAATTCTTGCTTATAGTATCTGAAAAAAGTATCAGTCTTAATAGATTTTAAGAACTTAACCCTAATATAAAAGAACTGTTAACAAAAAGTAAACAAAAACAGACAATGTTCATTTAAGAACAAAGAAAGTTCTGGTAGGTCTGAAACGGAAATAGTTGTTGTTTAGTTTCGTATAAACGTGAGACCTACGTTATCTTTCAATTTCTTAAACACTAAAAAAGTATTAATTTTACGATCATACAAGTAGTATGAGACTGCCATTGTACGGAGACTGCACTGGAATAATACACATAGTATTAGGGTGCGTTTGAGACCTCTCAGGTGACGGAATAGACAAAGCTTTGCTCGTTTATTTCCTAACATACTATTGTAAGACCTGAACAAGGCAGATAGTTGCGGGGAATAGACGGTAAAGAGTTTATTGATAACCATAAGGCTTAAGACCTGAATAAGGCAGTCACTTGGTTATACAGAGAGAGGTGGCATACCACAGAAGTGGGGGAAGTGCCAGGAGACTGTACTTGTGGAGTGGCAGGACAAGTGAAAATTACTTGCAGGAGACACCCGTTGACCACAGTTAGTGGTTATCCAATCAAGAAGAAACCCGTTGATTCATTGTATTATAATTTGTATATATTTGATTTTATAATCGTATTGATCAACAAAAACCTGAGTTAACAGGTTAACGAACCTGAGTGTAACGCCTCGGTGATACAAAACATATCACCACACACACCAAGCTCGGCCGCGTTGCACGTTACAGGTCAAATAAGATACGATGATAGCGCAAATGCAAAGTTAGAGCATTGGTTAAGTGTAGAACTATTCAAGCATGGAGAAATTGATATTTAAAATGTCATTTGTAATAATCTCAAACAGTAAAGAGAGACTTCAAGTGCCCAGTTAAGTCTTCAGGATAAATGATTATGCAAGCCAAACAAATAACCTTGGTAAGGGTAAATTGACAGTTTAGCATTGGTAACTGGAAGCAATACATACTTTTACGGTTGAGAGTGTTATTAGATTAAAGAACATGACTTATACATGTAACAAAGATTTTTCTTTGGGGGTAATACTTTAACTGTGGCGTTAGGGAATATACTTATGGCGGCCGTTTGAGAACCCTGGACTACCGATCTAAATACACTTCTAAACTTTCCTTGCATGAAGTTTCCCATAACGCGGATAAAGGTTTTGACACCTCCATGCAGTTTTTCATAATGACAGTAAAATATTCATACTGTCAGTGTGGCTACGAGGTTCTGCACAACATAGGCATGTTCTTGTGACAAATCTTCAACATAGTTCAATTAACTATTTTTTTTCAATGTTAGTGTAGCGAAGAGCGCCGCTGCAGGAATTTTATCGGCATTAATAAGCATGTTTTTGTTCTGTTCTGACTTGATAGTCGAGTGGTAAAGCACGCTGTTCTTATACTGCAATCAACACATTTCATATGTTGAAGGTTCAAACCCGGGTTTGTTTGTGAGTGTGTTGATTTATATATTTATATGTTTACATGTTTTGAAATTTAGAAAAAGAAGAGGTCTTGAACTCGAAAACTGACATCATTAGATTGGCAGAAATAAGAAGAAATATCAAAGGTATTCCGATTATTTGTTGCAAATGAGTTGATTTTATCATATCAAACATGCAACTGGACAACTTGTATTCAGTAATAATGTTGAAATGTGGGCCGAAACGATCCTTTACAGAACTTATGAATAGTGTCATTAGTCTTACGAGATAATTTTTTATTTTCGTCATAAATCGTTTAGTTTTGCTTATTGTGAGGTAAATCTTTATTCTTATTTTCTGAAACGTGTTTGTTGACCAATGTTTTTTATTCAAACCCTACAAAATGTTATATTTTTTAATCATTTTCTTAAAACGTCTCATACAACATATACAATTCAACACATTTAAAAAAAATATGACGTTGGGCAAAAATACTTAATATACTTATTATAGTTCTTTGTTGATTTTGCTTTTATATTAACTTTTTAAAAAATAGTCATTGTTATACAAAACCTGAAGCATACATAATCTTTCATGATCAATTCTTCATTACAGAACTTTATTATTTTGCAATGAAGAATTAAAACGACTGTTTTTCTTTTAATGACGTGACAATTTCATAATTGTAAACATAAAAAAATAGTCATTTGTATTGTGTGCATGGCTCTAATACATTTATCAACATAGATAAATTATTAGGAACGGATGTGCTTCGAATGGAACTGTAATTCATATGTTCATCTATACGACGCTAAAATTATTGCTTTGCATAATGCTTTTCTCTCTACAATTGATTTATTTTTTAAACAATCAAAAGAACAATCAAACGAAAAACGTAGAAACAAAATGTAAAAGGAGTCAAGCTATTGAAAAATACGGTAATGAATTAAGAATATCAGTAGTTGCGTTCAAAGTTATCATTTTGAAAAATATGTAATTGATTGAATAACTTTTTCATAACATGCAATTTTAGGTCAAATGTTTATGGTAGTTTTGATACTTATTATTAAGCTATTATTAACAAACTAAAATGTCAACAGATTTTTTTTCGTTTTTTTTTCCAAAACATGAAGAGAAGCACACAATGGGTATGACTGGTTTACACTATCCTAATTTTCCATGTCAACTGAACCCACCTTTAATGTTCTAAAGATCCTGTTTGCGACTTTTTAATGTACAGTGTAGAAGAATTCTAATTTTTTTTCCATGTTGCACACAGACATTTTGACAACAATTCATTTTGACATCTGCATATGAGTTTACAATAATTTTTGTTGCCAACAAGTTTTTCTTTATTGATGTAATTTTCTATTTTTTTTTGTGGAAACCAGAAAACCAAGATCCCTTTTATTCAAAAGAAAGCATCATGCAATTGGCAGAAATAAGAACTGAAAAAGGTAATGCGTTCATTGGCGCTAAACATATTGTACTTCATAGACAATTTAATGATAAAAATAATCTTGAAATACCCCTAATATACATTCATTACCATACTAACTTTAAGATGCAAAGTCGAGTTCACTCTGGATATTTTTATGTTTAACGTACATGTTTGCTGGTAATGTGTCGCCATTAGTGAAGTGCATATATATTTATATGATAAAATACATTTTGTTTTTCTAGGTTTCATTACTGAGCAATATTCCGTGAGTACATTGTATATTATGTTCTTTTAGATTAGTTACGCGCATCTCATATTGAGCATATTGAAACCTTTCAAATACCGTTTTAACACTCTTTTTAAAACAAAGACTAATTTATAGTTTTTTTGTTGATTTTAGAAAGTCGATGAAGAATATATTGCAGCTTCAATAGATATTGGAACAACACACACCAAATCAGGATATGCATACTTTAAAAGGAAATCAAATCAAATATATCATTCCAATGTAATAACGAATATCGAAGAATCTGTTATACTATTTAGTGAGGACAGGAAATTCCTGGGATTTGGAAAGAAAGCAGTTGAATTATATATGAAATCAAAAGAACAAGATACATTGTGTTTCATCAGAAATTTCAAAGTCAAAATGAATCTTCCAACACGTCAGGTGATTTTTTTTTATTCATGTTTCGTTTTTAAAACAACTAGAAATAAATAGATATTGTTGCGTCTTTTATCTGTACTATAACTATTTGCAAAATTCCTTTAATTTAAACATATTAAAAGTATCAAATAATGGCCTTGTTTCAACAAATTTGTCTATTTGAAAGATAAAGATAAATAAACAATTTCACTAGTCTCCTAAACTCAATGAAATGCATGGGCTTTCAGGGTGTACAAGCATATCCTTAGGAATGTAAACAAATAGTAAAATCTATCAATGGCCCTCTCTAATATTCTCTTTTGTCCAAAAAATTGATTTGAAATGTTTATTTCTATTTAACTTAGTTAATAAATTCAAATATATTGAAAAGTAAGATTTGGGCACATTGTGTGGAATAAAGTAATCACCAGACGTAATATTTGTTCCGACACCCTCGAACAACTAAACTGTGTAACCATCAATGAGTGCGTAATCCTAACCCATGAATTTACAACCCCACAAACGTTTATTTTGGTATATATATTGATATTATTATTATTGATATCATTATATCATGGAATCTACTTAAAAAAAAACTAGAAACTCATGAAATTACGTCCCAACAAACAGGTAACATTTTAATTTCCCATAAACATTAAACCACACAAATTAAAACAATTATAGTATTTGGAAGCATCCCTAGGTCAACTATTGAATATATTATTTGATTAAAAAAAAACATTCACTTATCTATGATCAACTTCACAGAGACTGCTGCAGAAACTGATACTTTAAGCCTTTTTTGTTAATTTCTAGGATATATGCTTGTGGCGGATAGCAAATCAAAGGGGTCGTGGATATGCATTTTTGTTGGATGTATATGGTGAAACCATAAGATGTGTTCAGAGCAAGGTCGAAGAAATGGCCAAAGAATCTTTTCCTGGAGTGACAAAATTTCGTTGGGTTTTGACATACCCGGAAACATGGGAACCGATCGCTAAGGAATTTTTAAAACAGGCAGCTCTCCGTGTAAGCATTATTGAAGTGTTTTTCATTTGTTAAAAGAAGGTGTTTTTCTTTAATTCAATATATTTTTTTATTACTAAACCTACGTTTTGTCATATAAAATGAACGTATTCTAATTAATGTATAGTTCATATTTGACGATAACCCTCAGGGCTAGGCTGAAGGAAGGTAGTTGAGTTTATTTTCAAATAGGAGTGTAAGGGGAACACATTCTTAAAAAAACTTCTTAAAAAGCAATGCTTAGTCAAATTAAAAGGGAAGTATTTACAGGTAGTTCAAATCACACTTGTTAACATGCTTACCGCCGGGGTAGGTTGGGACCAAAATGTGGGATAAAAGTTTCACATAAAAATACAAAGTAAAAAATAATAATTTGAAAACACAGCAAATACAAATCTTAGAAATATGCTTTAAGTAACTTTTCAATCGCCATTCAGTCTATGATTGACAGATTCAGTTCAGTGACCTTTCAGATATATTTCAGCAAATTAAAGTACCTTTCAGTCCCAATTCAGCAGACATATTTTAACTAGCTTCAGTGAATTACATTTTAATTAACTGATACTGGATTTTTAAAATAAATATAAGAAAAATCAACCAATCTGAAAAAAACCACAAATCAAGCACATTGGTCTAAAATACTCTAAAATAAACAATATAAAATGTTGTGTTTTTTCGCTCTATATAATATTTTAGGTTAATATTACTGAGGTTAACAAATTTATCACTGTGAACGATGTCATGTCTCGGGTGAAAGACGTACTATTGTACATTTTGCTTTTAATTCTTAATTGTTAAACACATCATATTTTAGCTTTAAAAAGATACCGCTTTCAAATAATTTCATATATGTTTAGATGAAGAGCACCGACAAAAAATACTATTATTTGTACGTAAGAGATACTTTACTATAAATATAGTTGAATATTATGATTAATATATGTTTTAATGTAATCACTTTGGTTAAATAAAGTTTTAACTATATTTCCTTAGTGACCAATATGGTAAATCCATGTCTGGATTATGATCACTAAAGTTAATCAAAGTTTCATAGTGTCAAGGTCATAACTGTTGAAAACCAAGTTTTCAAAGTAAATACTATCACTAGTAAATCAAAGATTTCATAGTGATCAATATAGTAAATCAAAGCGATAACGTTCAACTTATGATAAATAGTTTCATTGTCAGCATCATGGTTGATAAAGGTATTGGATATTAAACGTCTAGAAATTAAATTTGAAATTTATTGCTATAGTTGAGTTTTCTGAGATAAATCCAGAGGTATTCAATTAAAAAAATACTTTATATCATCCAGTTTTGTGGATGATTTCAATTCAAAGAAAGATTTCTACTGATGTATTCTATTTCAAAAATCTCAATGCATTTTGCATACAATTAATTATTGCATTTAATTTTATAACTATTATTGTTACATACTTTGTAGGGGAATATAAAGTCTATAAAGTCTTCTATTGGATAACATTCCAAAACTGATATTGATGACTTTTTTTACAATTGATCCTTTTCATATTAATGAATAACAAAAATGATGTTTTTTTTCATAACATAAATGCGGTATATAGAGTAACTAAATACATTATCATTGAGTGATATTTTGATTAATTAGAGCATTCATAGTGATCACTTTATTTTTCTATGCTTTCATAGTAATCACTTAAGTGAATCATAGTTTTCAAGTGTTAATTTTATGACCAAAATAAACCAAAATTTCCATAATTATCAATATAGTATATAATGTGTCAGAGTATTCAATAACTTAAACTAAACTAAACTCTTTATAGGTCATCTGACTCACTCAAGTGAGTCCTTTGTGCGTTGTGCGTCGTGTGCGGTGTGTTAACATTTGAAATTTTCAGCTTCTTCTCTGAAAGCACTGAACCAATTTCAAACAAATCTGATATACAAGATCTATGCGTGACGGGAACAAAAATTGTAAAATTTATAATCCCTGCAACGATGAAGCCTGAGGGGTGGGGCTAAAACCACTAAAATTAATGGAATCTTTAAAAAAGCTTCTTCTTTACTTCTGCACTCATGCAGTAAAACTATCGGCATGAATGTACATGTAATGAACATTGGTGCCTCTTCCAAAATTGTGAATTTTATGGCCCCCAGGGTCAAGGGTTCTGGTGTAAGACCGGGATTTTTAAGATTTTACAAGGGTTGTTCGAAAAGTGCATGGACAACTGTCATATATTTTTATTGACGCCAAATATTTATCAAATTTGGTAGAAATATTTTGAAATAAACTCAAATGATTTGTACTAATTTTTGGTTGAATATCACGATTTCTTCAACGACGTTCGATCCTGATATTTGAAGTCATAAACTTTTTTGCCAAGTATATTTTAGTTTCTACATACATAGCTTAATTAAAATTTAAATCAAAAAAAATGGGGGTCAATATGCTTCTTTTAGCGCTACAGTACATTTAATATGACCTTTCTGCACTGAAATGTATGTCTTAATTAAACATTACATCTTCGACGTTTTCCCTCCAATATTTTTATCCAATTAAAGCATGAAACAAAAGCTTTAAGTCTGTTTTAAAAAAAAAACACTTAAAAATTGTGACTAAGAAAAAGTTTCAAATTTCTTCGCATAATCAATTATTTGACCGTTCTGCACTAATAAAATGTTATTTTTCAGGCATTGAAAATATAATAAGCAATAAAACTATTTTAAAGTCTTAAACTTTTTCTGATTTTAAGCAAATAGGTCAAAGTTATCTTGAATATTTAGAAAAGAACATCAAAAGTGGGGGTATATGATGTACATTTTCAGATATTACTAAAAAAAAAGTGTGAATTTTACGTTAAAATTGGCTCAATTTTTCCCCGGATTTTCAGAACGTATTTACTATATTTGTCACACTTTGTTGATAGAATTTATAAGAAATAATTTAATAGATATTTCAGAACCAGCATAACATATTTCACTGCAAAAAACAGCTTTGTGTGCAACCAGCATAGAAAAATAGGCATCCAAAATTAGCAATACTGTTATAGTTCAAATGGGAAAAAAACTTTTACGTCTAAAAAACCTTCCGCCACAAAATATAGTCCCTAACTTAATTCTACTTGAATGGAATTTAATCGCGGATTTTTCATTTAATATAGTTTAATTTGCATTGTAGAATTCAGTTTTATTGTAAGAACCTAAAAATGATGTTTAATTTTATGAATAAAGGACCTGCGCGAAATACGCTCAAAATATCAGGATCGAACGTCCTAAAAACTTATTCAGATTTAAAAAATGCAAAAATCGGGTCATGGAGCTGGTCAAGAATTGATAAGCTACAAAAAATACACAAAATAATGTCTCTAGTCATATTCTCTGTAAAATAGAGCAAAAACAAAATCAACCTAGAAATTCAATTTAATTATTGCTCCGTCGATTCGTATTCCGAGTTATGGGTTAATATTTGTCTTTATTGAATCGAAATCAACTTGAGAAGATTGGTAGCTCTTGTTGAAATCGACAAAAACGATGACGTTTTAGAACGTCACGGAGCAGCAGATAACGATGGAAATTATGTAGTTTAATCAGGAAAAAATCCTGAATAAACTATTAAAATGTTGGAGGAATAAAAAAAGTATGTCACAGGCTAGCTGTGTACGTGTGGACAAATAGTACAGGCATAAATGATGTGACAGAGACTTTGTATCGGATGAAGACAAGATGTGAAGAAACCGTTGAACTATAAAAATTTGAACAGCAACTTGAAAACGTTGGAACGTCAATGAAAGGCATGTGCTTCAGGGTTGCTTACCCTGTAAAAGAACTAATAAGAAATATTAAAACCCTAACAAAGGAAATCATACATCGAAAACACTTGTTTAAAAATAAATGTCATGTACTAGAAAACAGATTTTCAATGAGTGAATATTGGATAATACTCTGGGAAATGTGTAGGGATGGTATTTTTTTTTTTTTTTTTTTTTTTAGAAATTCTTAACGCTACGTTTTGACATAACATTGCCGTTAAGTGTGCTCCACGAGTACAAAACATGTTGATTCTAGAATAAAGTATATTGTTTTCTGTTAAATTGAATGGAATTAAATTTTACATATCAACAAAACAAATTTTTTTACATATCACATTGTGCTTATTTTTAATTTCTGGTGAGTAGTAAAACGAATATTGACATCGTCCAAGAACTTTTTGAACAACCATCTTTGTAAAATCTTCTTCTCTGTTCCTGGGTATTAAATAAAACTAAGTATATAGTTATGATGAACAAGAGTGCATCTTCCTAAATTGTGCATTTTATGGCCCCGGGTCAGGGGTTTCTAGTGTTAAGTTGGGGCTATATAAATTTTTTATGAAAATACGTTAAATCTTTGAAAATCTTCTATGCTCCTGTTTATTAAATAAACTCGCGTAGAATATAGTTATAATGAGCTCCAGTACCTTAACCAAATTTGTGAATTTCATGGCCCCAGAATCATAGTTTTGTATTTGGTGTAAAGAAAGGGGGGGTGTCTTTTGATTAAACGGTGAATATACATTAATTCTCTGAAAATATTTACCTTTGCTCCGTGGTATTATGCCAATGATCTTGGTTTATATATTTAAGAAAGGTTCAAACCAGCAAAAGGGTTAATTCCATGCCTCTTGGGTCAGGGGTATTCGGGTGATACATAGTCTGTTCATCTTCAAAGATAAATTAATGGCTTTGAAATATGCTCCTTGGTATTGATCTACTATTTATGATGAAATGAAATTTACGATAAAATTTCCAAATTTTAAAATATTCGGCCCCAGGGAAAGTGTTTTTTTGGACGTGGGGTGCACAACTGGTTACAGCATGAAAGTGCATTTTCTCTGCTGCTCTGATCTACGTCTCAGTATTAAGTAACTGTAGAATTCATGCTAAGTGTATAATCATGATAATATATCTGATGCCTGTTTCAAAATTGTGAATTTCATGGCCTCTGGTTTAAAACACGAAACAAATTCAATTCCTGGAACGTTTAATTGTAACAGCATTCTCATGTGTCCTACAAGGTCCGCAAGCCTCTTGTTTTTATAGAAAATTTACATCCTTTTCTCAGACTGATTGTTTATTTCTTTTAGTACTAGAATGTTTTAATAAATTCATCTATCTCCTGCTTTAAGCTTCATTAAAAAACTCTCAAAATCAAAGATTTGTAAGTTATTAATAGGCTATTCAGTGGCATTTAGCTCGTGAATAATTCTTTTAATTGGTAAGACTGCAATAGAATCTGGCAATAAAAAAATACAAAAGAACAAATAAATTCCCAAACCCCTAAAAGAAAGTGGATCTTAATAAATTTCATTTTAATAATAGATATTTATTGATGGATCATTTTTTTTTAATTCAACGATCCTTTGAGGGACTTACTATCTTTACCCTTTGACAATCATCGGCTTATGACTCCTCTACGCTCTAAACATCAAGTTCATATTGACTCTTGTTAGCGTTATGGCTTTAAAGCCTCATAATATAACTTTCAATCTTAAATATATGTAATTAAATTTATTTTCAAAGGCTGGAATACCTCAGAATAGACTGTATTTGGAAAAGGAACACGTTTCAGCGATGAAATGGGTACAAATGTGCAAAAATAGTGAACAAATTGAAAAATCGAAGCTCCTTTTTCTTGATCTGGGAGGTAAGTAAAAGTTTAGCATTTTACAGCTTTATTTATATTTGGTGTTACACTGTAAGTCACTGCATGTTCAAGCAAATAGGTTTCTTTTACTTTTCATTGAATTTGAAGGCTATTGAATGTAATGACATATGAAATTGATTTTTTTTAAAAAATCCACGAATTATTTGTTTGAAAGGCATCGGTTTGAACCTAAAAAAATAATCAGTAACTATATAATAAATAAAACATATTTGATTATTTAAAAAAGTTCTAAATTCTTAATTATTGTGATAATTATCATTTAAACCAATTGTAATGATTTAGATAAATTATGGATAATAAGAAATTAAATTAATTACTGGAAATAGTTTAAAACGGTTCATTTTTGAATTTTTTAGGTGGATCTACGAAAATGAATGCATGTACGGAGAAAGAAACGTTTGTGAAGACCGAAGTAGATTCCGGAGGAATAACAATCTTGAAAGCTTTTGAAAACTGTTTGGCTGAAGTGTTTAGTAGACAAGTTCTTGAGTCCTATAAGCTGAAAGAAAGAGAAGACTATTTGAGACTGTTTGACAGTTTAATGAGTAAAAGTCATGACATGAGACTAGTTCCCCCTTCAAGTATACATTTTGACGTTTCAAAAATTTTGAATGTTTACAAAGTAATGAAACATGAAGATTTGCCCAACATTGTTGATAAACCTGGAATAGATCTCAAAGCAAGAACACTTGAAATATCACATGAGAAATTCAAAACCTTCTTTGAGGAGTGCATATTACAGATAAAACTTTGCATTAAAGCAACTTTAGACAACTTTCCAAAAATTAGATCTGATGCAGAAGTACACCTTTATGGGTGGCTTTTAACTTCTGATATAATTTTTCAATGTGTGAAAGAAGAGTTTCAGAGAAATTCAATTTTTAGCATGCATAAGATAAAAGACCCAGGATTTTGTATTGCCAAGGGAGCTGTTTTACATGGAGGACACATTTAATACGTCTTTTTGCAGACTGTGTTTTATTTTATATGTGCTATAAAAATCATTGTAAACATAGAGAATTACAAGAATAAACTAGAGGTACTGTGAGCGATGAGCTCACTAAATGATACCCCCAACCTCCATATAGTTATAATGGCAAAGTTTATGTTTTGCTGTGGCCGGAAAACCCAAAGTATGTGTCGGATCAAAAAGTAAAATAAGAGGTGCACAATGGCAATATGTCATAAAGATTCTGTGAAAGTTTCATCAAATTTCATTCAGTGGTATGAATGGAATTGCGGATAAGAGATGGGTACCCTAAAGCGTAACAGACGTCCGGACGGACAGACCTCCGGACGGACAGAAGTACGGACGTACAGAAGGACGGACGTACAGACGGACGAAATTAACGATTACTATATACTCTCCCGCTTTTCAAGCGGGGGGTATAAAAAAATATTGTTAACTCAATACAAAAAGGCAGAGAAAATTTATGCACGAGGTACTCTAATATGTGGTCGATTCCTTGACTAGTTCAAGCATCTGGTCTCCAAACGTCTGAAATCATTAAATACATGTAGAATCATGTGTATTTTATATTGTGTACATCCTTCTCATTCAAGATTTAAATAATGAAAACCTCACATCCTCAGGTACATTGAAGTTTCCCAGAGAATATTGAAGTGTGCTTTGTGCATTCACTTCTTCGAAGTAATTGAAAATAACACCTAGTCACTGCATATAATTCAGCAGTAACGATTGGGAGAGTCTCATAAACTTTTCACCTTATTTAAATCTGCATATATTGTATCTGAAGTGTACATAAAAATAAGAGTGTTGTGAATTTTAATTTTACATATACGAATATTTTAGACAACTTTGCAATGGCACCTGATCCCTCCTCTGATGTTTCGGAGGTCCTTGTTTGCTCTGCTCTTATTTTGTATATTATTTAATGGACATTGAGATTGAATACTGTTTGTTATCTCCATATCCTTCCTTTATTACTTTTGCTCAAAATTCAGCGTGTTCAAAATATGTACGAAAATATACGTTTGATATTTACCCTATTTTATACTTCTGAATAGCAGTAGAATTCATAATATGTGTATAAAAGGGCCTGGCAAAGCTTGTTCCAAGAAGATTAATCTGAGATCTTTTGTGGGAATCAGTTCGAAGAGTTTTCCCTCCAACTGAATCTAGCTTGAGGAAAATGCTCGTTTGATATTCATTATCTAAGGTCTATAAAAGTATTTAGGGATTGACATTATCAAAAGGCTTGAATTGCATAAGAGATTTACATAAAAACAATTTTTAAAATGAGGTTAATTGTTGACAAAAAAAATTGTTGAAAGAATGATATCAACAGTATCGATTTAAGTCATCCTCTCGTAGGTTCTTAAGTCAATTGAATGAACTTTTCAGCAAATACAGTTCATCATTGAGTTTAATTTTGAATGACGTTTTTCATACTAATTGTAAGTCCGTTATTTATAAATTTAATTTAGGACAGATCATTCCGTCATTTGTCGATGAGAACAAGGAGCACACGGAGGATGTGACAAGTGGACAGGGGATGCTCACTCCTCCATAACACCTCATCCAATCTCTGATGTTTTGGAGGTCTGCATTTGTTCTGCTCCTATTCAATATCGTTATGTCGCCTAGAACGAGGTCGGGGACGACCTATTGCGATTGTATGCATGTTTTTGTTCTCCATTCTGTTTTTCGGAGATAGCTGGGACAATATTCCTAAAACTTTTCTCAAAAGACAATCACTGGTTGTAGTTGTGTTGTGTAGTCATTCTGTTGCTACAGTTGCCATGGAAACCTGCAAAACACGACGAATATTGTCATGGAGCATTCTCTCTGGTCCCTTGAACATTCGTCATGATTTTTTTCATTTTAGTGATTAGTAATTGTAGTTGTGCGATTCGCATTTAAACTTTTTAAATAATCGATTATTGCCATGGAAACCAGGGGACAGCGAAAATTCTTTAACTTTGATTTTTAAATCAAAGTACCGAAAGGACTGATTCGAATTTATGGCTGTTCAAGCTTAGCTAATGGGAATTGTTTTATTGATACAAAAACTGAAAGTCTTGTCAAGTTCGGGGCGACATTCGCTATTGCTTTCAATTTCAAACTTTCTACTTTTAATTGACGTTCTTTCTTTAATACTGTTCCTTATCTTAATGAGTTTCATTTTATGTTTAAAATAAAGAAAACAAGATGTGTTTGTGAAACACAATGCGCCAGCGGCAACAAAAATCTAAAAAACTATTTTTAGCATACTAGCATAGGTCACATCAAGGTCACCAGGTCATTAACCTTGGTGTCATTGGAGAGAACTTGATAAGTGGAGTATGCACACCTTATATGAAGTCTCTATCTTTTATGGTTCAAAAGTTACGGTGGAAGTTACGGAGAAGCTATTTTTAGCATATAGGTCACAGTCAAGGTCACCAGGTCATTGACCTTGGTGTCATCTGAAAGAACTTTATAAGTGTAGTATGCATACTAAATATGAAGTCTTTACTTTCATGGTTCAAAAGTTATGGCGAAGGTTAAAGTTGCAGACAGAAAAGCTATTTTTAGCATATAGGTCACATTCAAGGTCACAAGATCATTAATATTGGTGTCAATTGAAAGCACCTCATTAGTGAAGTATGCATACCAAATATGATGTTTCTACCTTTCATGGTTCAAAAGTTATGGCGAAGGTTAAAGTTTGGAGACAAACAAACAAACAAACAAACAAACAAACAGACAGACAGACAGACAGACAGGACAAAAACAATATACGCCTCGGATCTATTGATCATACAAAAATACAAGACCTATAAAATTTAGGGTGATGTATGTTATTTGCATAAATATTAATGAATTGGGATAAGTACACTGATGAGTAAATGTCATTCAATCCATGCATTGCGTGTGCATGTGCATGTATTTCCTCGAATTCAATTTTATATTTTACATGCATTGTAAAAATCCATTATACCTACTCACATTTAAGCTGTTTACTTCAGTAAATGTTATTTGAACATCGAACTCTCAGTTGCTTTTATTCCCAAGACAAGACAGGGTAAAGTCAACTAAGGGTATCGCGCCGATAATTGACCAATCTAAACGATCGTATTCAATTGTCACATAATACTGATTTTCCTTTCTTATGAGATTTTTCTTTAAATTCCCTTCGAGGTCATTTTGACAACTCTGGACTACCTATGTCTTGTAAATTTTATGTACTTTGTAAATAAATTCAGAAAGAGTTTTACAGGAACAATTTTACCCGAGGAATTAAGCATATCCTTATATTATGAGTTTCTGAGCATTTCATTAAAAAAATAAAAAGTAATGACTATATCAATTGCATGGGTACAGTCCAGGAATTGTTTTCCCATAGGCGACAATGTATGTCAACTTGTCTTTCCGTGAATAAAATGCCGAGGTGGCCTGTCCGATGCGTTTTCCAGCAAAATGCATCTGTCTGCGGGAACCTCTAAAAATGGAAGTGAAAGTAGGGGAATTTCAGAGTTCTCAATGGAGTTATAATACACAAAATAATTTGGCTAATTTGGCTGATCGTCCTGATAAATTATATTTTGCAAGTTTTTTTTTGGTAGGAAAGATACTCCTTATCAACAAGTGTGAGTCTCAGTTCAGTACATCTGCACATTTTTTATGCAAGTCTGCAAATTAAGGAAGTTGTAATTTTTGCTGCACTACTTTCTTCTCTTACATGTACCAATTCTAAAAATAATAAGTGGGATTTACCCATATTTGCCATTTTACGTGTTACACGTGTGCGCAGATGCAAGCACGTGTGCGCAAAATGGCCTTCGTTCCGCAAATATTTATTAGATGCTTATTGACCCAAAAATCTTTTACTTAGATCGGATGAGTTATTTATGAGAACACTCGCGGACAGAAAAGTACTCAGGAAGAAGATTGATTGATTGTATATTGTTAAACGTCCCCCTCGAGAAAATTTACCCAGGAAGAAGAAAAATGAGAAGAAACTGAAACTAGAAACAATATGTTTCCAAACTCCGTTTGGGGAACATAATAAAGACCAAATCACATATTCGAAGTTTGAAGAAAACACATCTAAAACAGTCTGTCCTTTTCTTAGATTGTGCAGAGTTTGTCGAAGGGGCGCGCGAGCATGTTTGTCGCAATTTTTACAACTTTGAGTTAATATATCTCCAATCGGTCGGTTGTTACCCTTCTTGGAGTATTGTTAGTAAGCTGGCAACAGCAGTTTGAAATCTTATCCCTCTCTTCTGTTTCTATCAAAGGCAAACCATGGTGTCAGTCCAGAATGTAACACAATCAACAGTAATATACAACTTTCTTAATCTCATTGGTTCTGACGGCTACCGTGGCTGCTGTAATCTCCAATCACTGAGGAGCTATTTGCTTCAATAGTGCATTACAAGATTTTACCATAACAGAAAAACATTGACGTTATCCAGAGGCGTTCTCAATGCACAAGAAGAACAATGTACCATATGAAGTTTCTCTCATATTTCAATGTATTGAATTTCAATGCATTGAATTGCAATATCATCTGGAATCTTTTCTTTCTTTTCAAGCTGAAGTTTGCACAATTCCTGAAGAATGATTTAGGCCTCGAATTGTAGTGGAGCATAGAATCACAGTGGATCAAATGTACCGCTTACCATTGAGAAAATCCCAGCCGGTCCGTGGCTGAAGCCCAGTTTAAAATTAAAGAAGTCAGAATATACACACTACTGATTCAGAGGGCTTGCTGTATTGGTAAGGTATCGTAGTAATAATAAAAGTCATTGACTTCCTTAGTTGTATCAATTATTATTATTATTATTATAAAATTTGTATAGCGCTAAATATAATTAAAATTACTCTAAAGCGCTTAAACATTAAAAATAAAGATAAGAATTTACAATAATTAGAACATGATTAAGAATCTAACAATAGACGTATAGTTATAAAAGTAATGAAAACAATTACAAAAATTATTTAAAAATTAGCCCCTAAAATCATGAAAGTAGGCACAATTATGTACATTATGAAATGAAGATAAATAGACACAAATCATGAAATAGTATTACAAAATAAAGAGAGTCCATAAAATGTGCTTAGACAGGAACATAAAAATTACAATGATATTTATAAGTCAATGATAAAAAGCCATTTTAAAGAGATGAGTCTTTAGACACTTTTTAAAACTGTTAAGATTTTGTTCATGTCTCATAACTAATGGGAGACTGTTCCAGAGTGCAGCGGCGCTAACATCAAAACGACGATTTCCATATGACTTGGTTCGAGCACGAGGTTGAACTAAACACCTGGAATTCTCTGAACGCAATGATCTCGCAGGGACAAACGAATTAACGAGGTCCTTTATATATGACGGTGACATCCCTTGTAGTGCTTTAAATACTGTTATTGATATTTAATACTGGATACGAAATCTTTGAATAATTTTAAAAATAGAGTAAGCTTCATAATGTTTCTGCAGTCTTCCTATGAATGTAAGGTGCCTTGACAATAAATTATACATGTTTCACAATTCCAGGTAATTTTGGTCTATGTTATTCAGATGTATGGTTGTTTGTATATAGATGAAACTCTACATTTTCAGTTGCAAAGTTTCATTTCTGTTTTGGTTAGAAATGTTGAGATATACATCACATATCTCCTACAGATGAACATTTGCGGAATAGCGTACAGCGAACAGCGGACTTCGCACTTCAGACATTAAAGGTCGGACTTTTCTAAAGGAGCAGTTCAAAAACTAAAAATAAAATATGAATTTATAACATATTATCTGAAAATGTATAGGCATCTGAAAACTATGAAAAATTTAAATTGAAGAATTTTGAAATTCGTATTTTGATTGGTTTAATTAAAAAGTTTGCAAGAAATGCATTTGTGAACATTGAACTGTCACGAAATAGCTTATATTATAGCAAGCATTATTAAATTGAAAAGTATCAAATATGAACTACTCTCAGAAAATGAATTGTATAGGCGCTATATTTCAACTTTACATTCAATTTGTTTGCAATTTGCAAACTGAATGTACAACTTCCGATCAATGTAATAAATAAACCTTTTTATTATTATTATAGGATTTTTATTATTTGTTAGTGAGAAAAACGGCGTCAATATTGTCTAAAAACTGGATACATTTTGTCCCAATATGAAAAGTATGCATTCCGGATAAGTGTTTTTTTCCTTTTTTGGTGGGCATGGTAGTTTTGATACCTTAAATAAAGTACGCGTTGAAATTGAGGGGTATATCTATTAAATAAGCTTAAGGACGTTTTACGCCCAGCAGGCACTAATTTGGGTCATAAATAAAATGCTTGTAATACTTTTCAATCCCCATTTGTATGGCCATTTTTCGTTAGAAATGAACTGAGTAGAAAGTATGAATCTTGTCAAAATTTTGATGAAATATTTTACTGTATAAAACCTGATACTAAAATAACCCTTTCTAAAATACAATGGATACTAAGCACGCCGATTTGAAAATGTGTGTATTTGTTGTTGTTCGATATGTATTGTGTGTTGTACGATATCTCAAAAGCATTTGATTCAAATAGTCAAATGGACATTACATCCTTTCAAAGTATTCTCCGTGATTTGAAATACACAATTTTAATCTCTGAAGTCATTTCTGAAATGCGTCACGGTACGCTGATTTAGGTTTACTTCTGAGGCACTGACTGACGGCTGAGCAAAGGGCCTGTCGGGACTTGTATCGACGACAAGATAAGAATTTTTTAAGTTTTGGAAAAAAAGAAAAAGTCGCATGGTGCTAGATCCGGAAAGTATGGTGGGTGTGGCAAGACGGTAACCTTCTCAGACTTCAAATATTGCTTCACAAGCTCATATGTATGTGATGGAGCATTATCATGAAGAAGGCGAACATGCCTAAATCCCGACACATGACGTGTTTCTGATAATATTTCTTGAGCTTTTTCAGTACAACATATCAACCTATAACACTTTTGCCCCTCGGCACCGAAATTTGTACTGCTAAACCATCACAAGAGAAGAATATGTAATAAAGGATCTTCTTTGTGCTCATTGTCCTTTTGGCAACTTCAGGCCTTCTACCGTGTTTGGTTAGCCGTAATTTGTTTCCAACTTTTCTTACTGGTTCGAAATAGTACCCATGTTTTGTCACTAGTAACTATGTTTGCAAATTGTCCTTGAATGAAGTTTGGAAACATTTTTTGCAGTCGCTTAGCGGTTTGTATTCGAACCTTTTTTTTGGGTCATCTGTCAATATATGGGGTATTCATCTGCAAAAATCGTTCGTACTTTCAAAACACGCTTCAAAATGAAATGCACCCGCGATAGCGATATGCCAACAGCTTTGGCAGTATCACGAATCGTGTACCTGCCATCACTTTCAATTATTTCCTTGACTTTTGAGACATTTATCTTGCCTGATACAGTCCCAGGTCAACCCGATTTTGCTGCATCTTTGACGGACTCTGTGCCAGTCAGAAATTTTTGTCTCCACCTACGAACTGTCTCATAAGATACCTTATCAGAGCCATAAACTTCCCCCAATTCAGTAAAATTCTGCTTTACCGAATTATCGAGTTTTGTGCGAACTTTTATATAAGCCCTATTTTCTTCATTATTCTCAACCCGTTTTCCAACCACTAGACCACTGTTGTAAAACTGGTTGGGAAACTGCTAATGCTAATATGTCATTAATGTACGTGCGCACGTAGAATTGAAAAAAAATCTTCTCCATGTTAAGTTTTTTTAAAATTAAGGATAAATATCATAATGAATGGCGCTGTAGCTCTCTGGTCTGTAAAAATATTTTTTTTTTCCGGAGAGCCTCAGTTCTGCAACTACCTTTAGATACAGGTCAGTTAGTGCAGATTTGAAAGAGAACAGCACCAAGCATTAGAAATATGTTCAATTTACTTAGCACCGATTTTGAAAGTGTGTGTAACGGGGGGGAGGTGGGGGGGGGGAGGGGGGCAGAGAAAAACAATTCAACTTCCTTGATAAAAATCTGACTAAACCAAACAAACAACCCCATCACCAAAAAAAAAATAGTTTTCCCAAACTCGAAAATACTATTTTGTGAATAGAATTCAAACTTCTTTCAGCATCATTTATTACTCAAACACTGCCCTTATACTTATGAAGCATTTGAATCAAATCGCCCCCTACTCGTTTTTGAATGCGTAAAAGATATTTGGTCCCAACAAAGAAACAAACACTTTTTATTCGATGTAACCATCAACACACACAAGATTGCCACTTTTCTTTCTCTCAGATTAAAACAAGCATATGCTTTTCTCTTTTGGGTATGAATGGTTCTTTTTGGACACAAATAATTAAATATTTATTGAATTCTGTGCTTATCTTTTCTATCAAATGCAGGGTTCTCCATGAGCTGTTTTACTGTGTTGCTCCCGACACAGTAAAATTTTCTCCGACACAGTAACGATTTAAATTTTATGCATGCGACACAGTAAATATTTTGCCGACACAGTAAGTTCTGTGGTAATTAGAAAATCTAAACACACAAATTCTCACACTTTAATCAAACAATTCTACCGTCTTTCAATTCTAAAAATTAGAGCACTTAATAACCAGGGCTTCACCTTACATAATCAATTATCTCCTAGACCCTCGCCGGACTTTACGCATGACGAAACATAGACGAATAATTTGTTTTCACACTTCCATGTAACGATTAATTGGTAGTTGCAATAAAAGACATCGTATAATTTTTTTTTTAAAAATGTTTAAAAAATTTATGTCTCTTCTGTAGAGCCACGGTACTAGAATTATTGTTAGTCTTGTAAGTCAAACATAACATTGTACCAAAGTCATTTAATTGATTTAAATAAATTGCCAAAAAATTTTCAACATCTTTAAGGTACTTTTAAAAATATTTTATTATTTGTTTTGTATGCAGAAACTCGATCAAGAAAACTGATCAATAATCACAGCAAATCTCCTTTCAAAAATGTTAAGAAGTTCGACTGTATCGGTCAGAATTTCCTCTGCCCTTGAGAACATGTTTTTACTTTTATCAATATGTACAACCATACCTTTTGTGTGACGAATTAGAGATTTTTAATAAAGTAAGTGCATGTTTTATTTTGTTATTATAATAAATATAGTGATTCAGTTGCGAATTTGATCGCGAATATACCGCAAAATTTTAGTGCTTCGCGTATACTCTGCAACATAGTAAAATTACAAATGATGGAGAACCCTGCAAATGTATCTATCTTTATATATTATAATTTTAAATTTCATTCAAGTAAAATCAATATAGAAGTAAGCATGTCTGAATACTTTACATTTTGTTTGTTTTACGTTCGATAATTTTGCACTCATATTGAGACACTACAACTTGCCGATGGAGCTAGCTACATATAGGTCTATAAATTTTTACCTATACACAGCACGCAGAACCATTGCGCAATGAAGGGTCGTTTTGTTGCAGCACCTACAGCGAAATGGGATTTCGGTTAAAATACTTAATAATGGTCTCATCAAAAGAGTTCATCTCCAAATGCATCCCGCCGAAACGTGCACGTGTGACGCAAGGATCAACACCTTATTTTGAATCTCTAAAGCAAACTATTTTAACAACTCCGCCACGCGAGTGACACTTAATTTTTGTGATTTTGCTTTAATTCAAATGTATTAAAATTCAGACAAATCTTAACGACCTACAACAAGAAAAAAGCATGAGGAACGAAATGTTTTTCAACATCGATCATAAGGATTATAAATATCATTGTGTCTGCATACACATGTATCCATTCATTTTAATAGTTTTATTAATTAAAGCCACGCAAATTTTTCAAGTTCAGTTATAGTGATGACCACATGACCAGCTAAATGCTGTTAAATTCATGACATTAAAAATTAATGTCATTTGAAATCGTACGTGATATCGAATGTCGAAAAACTTTAATAACATTTAAATGCTATTATTTTTCCCTTTACCAAGTTGAACGTAAAAAAATTGAGTTGCATGTATCTGGTTTGACTAAACCTTTTCCAGTCTAACAGATCATTTTACTTGTCAGAACAAATAAATGTCTGACAGTGATTTTTTCCGTACTATTTTTTAAACGAAACTTTGTTCTGTCTCTTCATTGCTGAAACAAATTTAAAGAAGTTGTGTAAAACCCTAGCGTTCCTTTTGACATTACATATATTTCACAGCTTCTTATTCTGCCAGTAAGCAAAAACTCTATTTTGAATAATTCCGACCCTTTCAAAAGATTTTCTCTAAATTTTCTCATTCCTTTGAATGACATTGCCATCGAACCACTTGGTAATTAAAGGAGAGAATGAACTAAACTTACATATCAAAAAGTTTACTATTCAGAATAAACTCTTAACAGGACTAGGGCGTAGTGCAGTCATCCGAGGATTGTCGATTGATAAATGACAGAAAACTGGGACTCATTTTTCATACAGATATCAAATTTATAAGTCATTTCTGGGAGATATGACAAAATTATGCTATTCAACTTAAGTTCAATAAAATTCAATTTAATTAACTTCCAAATCATTTATGAAAATTAGATTAATTCAGAAAAATGAGATGGACTATTTTTATTGCGGACGTTTCTGCAAGTTTATAGAGACTGGTGCGAGTTTATATTGAATATCACAGGGGAGTAAATTGGCCGACACAGAAGCACGGCGACAGCCGCTATATAATTTATTTATACAATCATATGAGAAATATATGTGGCTAATCATGTGGATCATATGTGGCTATGTTGCCTGTGTATGAAATAATATTGATATAAAATCAAATTTTCAAATAAATACCGCGATTTGCATACGACAAGCATTGGTGTGCAATCTCCGAAACAGAAAATAAGAAATCGAATGAAAACAATGAGACCTACCATTTGGAATTACCCATTCTAAATGTTCTACAGCGTGTCATATTCGAATCGATTGATTGATTGATTGTATATTGTTTAACATCCCTCTCGAGCATTTTTCACTCATATGGAGACGCCACCACTTGCCGGTGGAGGGCTACAAATTTTTGTCCTATGCTCGGCACTTAGGGCCTTTGAGCAGTGAGGGATCTTTTTCGTGCCAGCACCTACTGCGACACGGGGCCTCGGTTTATACGGTCTCATCCGAAGGACCGGTCTCCACGTCCCACAGTGGGATTCGAACCCGCGACGTAAGGATTGACTCCTTACTTCGCGACTCTAGAGCAGACGCTCTAACCACTGCGCCACGCGGGCGACTATTCGAATCGACAAAGGGAATGTAAATCAACACAAGCAGACGATAATTTCCAGACTCTCCAATTGTGGGATAAAAAACACTTTCGCTGTAGTAAAGCTGAATAATTAATTGGATTGATACGCGTAACCAATAAATGCACCACTTGAGTATTATACATGTAGGCAAATATGAAAAAGATAAACTGTGTGATAGAATGAAATAATCGACCAATTTAAATATTTAAACAGCGTATTCCATTAGGTCTTTTGAAATCAGCTTTCAGCAAAAACTGAAAATTGAACAAGACTCTCAATCGACTCAAAGAGGCTCCATCAATTACACTTTGTGATTCATTTTGGAGACTCCACCCTGAGTATTTTACACCGGGCAAATACCATTAACTATTGCTTTCTGTATCGTTAGGCTTATGATTTTACTATGCCTTACTCCATTTAAGTGATAAATCAAAACAGACTTATCTAGCAACCCTATATCGAATACGAAACTACATTTATTTCTCTTAGTCACCCCTACTAATGTGTTCGGAACCTTTTATTGTTCGGTTTTCTGCAAATTATCAAACCAAATGAGTTCAAAGTAGCTCTGACAGTGACTCGGGCGAGAGTTAGCGAGATAGGGTAAATTACTCACGGAAATGTTGCTAGGAATGACCAGAAGGTGGAGACATGGTAAACAGAAAAGTTATGTTGCGTTTCAGTTGTCATCATCCTATACATGTAATATCATTCTGTAGAAATGTACTTCAATCATTTTTTCTTGAATTCATTCAAGTTTGAGTTATAAGTATTTTCTATGATACAATTTTCTGCTGCCTAGAATTAAAATGTCTTTTTGGAAAACTATTTCGCAAGGGAACCTGAACAATATTTATGGCGTCAGATAAGCATATGACGCACCAATGTGACTTTAACTGACAAATCAGATGAATGATTATTGTATTATGGGTTACTATACGAATGCTACAAGAATTCTACGCTTGAGAAATTCAATCATTGTACTATCGGTGAATACAATTGGTAGGGTCAGGATTCCGTGGCCAACACACATGATCAAGAGTATAGTTATGTATAAAACGTTTTGTTCATTTATTTGCATAAGAGAAGCTGCTGTTTTCCTTACCCTTGAAGTGCTGGTGTTCTGAATTTGACATTAACTACGTATACATTTTATAAAAAAATTGTCTTGTTAACAACCAATTAAAAACGGCCGTAATATTTTTCAAAGTTTATAATATTTGCATAAGAGAAGCTGCTGTTTTCCTTACCCTTGAAGTGCTGGTGTTCTGAATTTGACATTAACTACGTATACATTTTATAAAAAAAAATTGTCTTGTTAACAACCAATTAAAAACGGCCGTAATATTTTTCAAAGTTTCTAATATTTGCATTTTTTTTATAAGAGCATTTTTTTTTAATTTTGCATTACATTGACATGATCATATATTGACCTGAACCACGTGTTTGAAGCAACATGTGAATATGTATTTGGCATAAACGTATTCAATCAATTATTGATTAGTTGCTACATGTAGTAATAAAATCCTTTGTGTGCATTAATAGCAATAGCCATATGAAGCAAACAGATGTTTGTCAGTGTGGATGATATTACACTTTTTTTTACCAGCGTATAGGTCGCTAGTGAGCTATAATTTTTGCAGTAAACAATGATAAGATGTATTAATTGTTATTACACCCCCCCCCCCCCTACACCTTAAGCCACCCATTTCTGTTGAAAATCATGAAAGTCTCTCGGAAAAGCGTTTTTTCAAAAGAATCAGCTATATCAATTTCCTGTTTACTGCCAATTTTATTTATCAAACCGGTTCTATTCTATAACCTTAATATAGGTAGACCTAAATATCGAGTCTTGAATTTAAATCACAATAACATTAGTATGGTGTTAGTGAAATGAAAGAATTACTATGGAGAAGAAATGAATCATAGTTCAGACATCATTTTTTAACATGTATATTCTAATACATGTATTAATAGAAGGAAGAAACAACTCTACGTATAATTGTGTGTGCTTTATGAGGTTCGAAGTCTGTTTACAATTCTTATCTGCATGCTTTCATCTTAATGACTGGTTGCATGTGTATGAACACCATCAATTTTCAGATCACCATCCATGTCCTGCACGTTTTCATGAAAAGTTCTTATTTATCGAATAACCTATGTAAAAGATATAAAAAGAACATGACTGCTCTCTTCTGCAAATTACGAAAACTTTATTCAGCTTTGAAATGTTTTATGAGTAAAATAGTCACAATGATACGAATTCATTTTATCAAAGTTCATTGCAGTCTTATGATTTTGGAGATTTAATAACAGATATGAATATTAATAATAAAATTCATTTTATTTACATGTACAATCTCCTTGCTCCTAATGTTAAATTTAAGAGACAGAAAGTAACATTTATAAGTGAAAACACATTTCCAACTATTCATTAAGAATATATCTATAAACTAGAGCAAAGCTCGTTGCATAGCAACGAGAAGGTCTTCCGTCCTGTTTGACCGGAAGTAACTTTCATATTTACAAAAATGAGTAATAACGTCCTAAAATTGTTTAAATCCTCTAAATCTATGTTATTTAATGCAAACATCAACCATTTTTTGCTACTTCCAGTTTGACCAACGGTTTGAAACCAACGACGGAAAATTAATTTTTATGCTCCCAGTGACAGATGTTACCCAAAACCTTGTCAAGAATGGCAAAATATGCGTTTTCTGACAACTTCCGGTTTGGCCGAAAGTGACGTCGTCGGACGTACTTTGACGACCTCAATAGATTGAGATGGACATTTTGAACAACTTTGAATACTTTGACGTATTACAAGTTCTCAATACTTTTTGAGATATAAAGGAAAAACTTTTGGTCCCTCTTAGCCCTTTATTTTAGGGTCCAACCCTTTTTTCGAGATATCATTTGAAAGATCTTCTAATTCTAAACAAATTATGTTCTATATATTTTAACAAAATATTTTTAGTTTAGAAGATAAAAAGCAAAATAAGAGTAATTTTTGGCTCTTTTAAGCGTTCAAATTTTTTAACCCTATATAGCGCCATTTTGAATAGAGAAACCGAAAAACAAAAACCGATGTGCACAACTTCAATCTTTCTGTCATCTAAAATCGGTAGAATTTCTGCTCCAGCTTTAGCCGTCTCTGAGCCTTTGTCTGGAAACGAAATCCTATAAATTTTCGTTTAAAGGGAAATAACTCAAAACCGGAAGTGACTTTTTGAAATTTTCTACACCATTCTGATTGAATTAAGTAACTTCTAGTATCTCTGGAAATTAGAGCAAAATCAATTGAGAAATGAGTGAGATATGAGACTTCAAGTTGGCCTCTAGGAAGTAGAAGAAAAAAAAAGAATAATAATCTTTACCAACAGAATCAGTCGAAGGTCTTCCGTTGGAAACGGAAGACCTTAATAAGTACAGATTAACCGTTTCAAAATCCATTTTGTCTGCGTATCCGTAATTTTTATATCTTCATTCTGGCTTAATGTGTTTAACTGAATTAGTATTTTTTTCTGGTATGTCTTGCTCTGGTTTCACTTTAACTTCATTCAAATCAAAACACCATGGTCTTTTTTATATAAGATATAATTCTGAAAAGTTCTTCTACATTTTTGTTTCAATTGCAAATATAATTCGTAAAGAAAGGATATGTCAATGTATACATAATCATTGAAAAGAACTAAAATATATTGAAGAAAAAAAACAAAATAGGTTAAGTAATTCCAAACCTAAATAAATAAAAATACAGTCACATCATGGACTTCTGGATTGAAATCTCACAGATAGTCATTAAAATGTTACAGAAAATTCAAGGAGTATACCCACGTTACACATGTTCATAAAACATTTTAGGCAATCGGAAGACGAATATTTGTTTTATTCAGAAACATTTTTTAGTATATCACTAACATTTTCCTTTCAGGAAAAAGTGTACTAATAATACAAAGTTTATTTAGGAAAGTATTGATGCTTTCGGGTCTGCGTGCAAATACACGGAATTGAGAACACAAGCTTTGATATTTTAATATGAGAAAAGCTGATACATTTTAGTCACGTTTCAATCATTTTAACCTTTCCACCTTCATATTCAGTGACCCAGATCACTCCCTGAGAGGTAATGCATATCCCAGTTGGTTTACAGAGAAAGTCCTCGCCAATTTTGCGTATTAATTTCCCTCCTTTATTGATGACATGAATTAAGTTGTTCTTGAAATCGGAAACAAGAATATTTCCTAACACATCACTAACAATGCCGCGGATATCTAGCGTCATGCTCTCCACTCCCTTGTAAACAAATCGTATTTCTTTATTCTGTTTAATGGAACAAACTTCCGAGTAATTATCAGAAACGCAAATATCGCCATCATTATTTTTGTTTTCAGATATGTAAATGGGGTTCACTAAAAGGGCATACCCATCGTTATTCACGGAATATTCATCCATTACCTTGCCATATTTATTTAGACAAAAAATCCATCCCCTTCCAAATGTCTTTTCTCTTGAACACAAATAAATGCGGTCATTAGATGCGAATGTTAACCCATTAATTTCCCATTCGGAGTCAAGTTTGAACAACTCAACTATTTCCATATTTTCAATTGATAATTCAAATACCTCATTCAAAGAAGTGAACAAAATAATATCTGAAGATGGCGACATAGAAATGTACTCTGGGTTGAATCCAGTACAGGGCATCACTGATTTCATCCCAGATTCAATTCTGAAAAGTGAGCAGTTATTTTGTGCACTGCAGATCATAACATCCTTGGAGGCACATACAATATCCATCAGAAAATCAACTCCAATATTTACTTCCCTCATTTGCATTGTTCTTATTGTCTGGTTCCCCCTATCAACTCTTTCAGGAAAAAAATCATTGTACGTTTCTTGAAAAGCCTTTCTTATACCATCTTCTAATTTAGCCTGTGTTTCTGAAATTATTCTTTGAACGATATCGTCAAGTGCTGGGAATGAGGTAAAGTCTTTTCCATAAAAGTTTGTTTTATAGTTGTCATCTGTAAACTCTAAGATATCTCCGCAGGTGTAGCTATCAAACTCGTAAAGAGTTGTTTGCATTTCTTCAATTGCTGAGGAAATCTGTTGTTTTTTTCTCTCGATCTTCTCTGGACTATTTACCAAGTGTTTCTTTGCAGTTTCATTCATCGATAATATTGACTCTCTTACTTTCATAAGTAGTTTTCTTTCAACTGCTTTGCAAAAATCATCACAAGATATATCTTTATTTTTTACCAATCCTTTCAGTTCCTTTCGTCTTTTTTCTAGTTCAGAAAATATCATCATTTTTTGATGATCGATTGCCTTTATTTTTTTTTCAATTGCGTCTTCCAATCTTATCAAGGAATGTTGTTCACCTATATGCTTTAGAATGCAACTCTGACAAACGGGTTTGTCACATATCTCGCAAAAATGTTTACACATATTATCAGCCACAACATGATCTGCACAAGTAATACTAAGATATTCCAGTGTATGTAAGCCCCTTATATCACCGTCTTTTAAACAATTGTCACAATGAAATCTACGACATTTAAAACAATAATATTTTGAACCAAACTCTAAACAAGAGCTACACTCTTTCCCTCCATTTTCCGCCATGATCACAAACTTCCGTTTCAAAACCTAAGTTCCCTGTAAGAAAGAGACGCAATTTGATAAATATCCAAAACTACAATTTCAACATATATTTTAATCCAATGTAAAGAAAGGTAACTTACCCTTAAAAGTTTTTTTTTTCTAAAAGTATGCCCAATTGGTGTGAAAATGTCTATATCTAAACAAGCAGCCTATAATGACAATCCTCTTCATTTGTAATTTACGATACCACTATAGCTGAAGTACACCTGTACACAGTAAATGTCACGCCAACCTTTCGTGACTGATTTTTCTAATGTTATTTTTAGAGAGCATTTCACAATTGATTGGATCTAGATCAGCGATTCAGTTTAAGTTCAAGGTCATTAAATGCAATTGTTATTTGAATGTTTAACCAACAAACATAATTATATGTTTTTCCACGTCGAGCATTTATGAAGACTAGATTTATTTAAACACACCAGAGAGAGAGAGAGAAAGAGAGAGAGAGAGAGAGAAAGAGAGAAAGAGAGAGAGAGAGAGTTTCATATTCTCTTTTTAGGTAAATCAGGTGTAGACGATTTCTAAATGAGGAAGTCAAGAGCGTTCACGGCACAGGATAAACAAGTTATTCTGACCAATCGGATAACGGCATTCAGACAAACCCATACGATTATAAATAAAACACATGGTTTTAAAGTTTTTTGCTCAATTTATTTTTTTTTAGAAAAAAACTTTGTAAATTTAATTTACATTTAGAAATAATATAATATTTTTTAAATTCTACCGTGAACAAACACGACTTGAAAGCTTACATTTTAATGCGAATACGTTTTAAGTGGTATTAATAATCTATCACTGGGAGGTAGCAAACCCTAATGCTACAGTAAGCTTTTGTTAAAAAATTGATATTAATACAGAATTTCAAGAGCTTGATATAAAAATATTATCGATTGGATAACAGTTAATTTTCATTTTTTGTTGTGTTTTATAACAATTTAAATCCCCCCATGCAGTTTCTGGTATGGGAGGTACATGTAAGATATTGATCACATTCATTTATAATTCTCTTTTTCTCCACGTTTTACGCCTTTCATTATGCCCATAAGTCTATATAGCTTAGTATTCGGCGCTCATGAAACCCGTGATATTTTAAAGTAGTCCATAAGATAAATATATACTTGTGTGAGGTTGATCTAAACATATGGAAATTAAGCACCATCGATGAAAATCGGACGGCTTAGCAAATGTATATTTACCAACATATAGTATATTCTGGAAAATATTATAATTAAACTTGATAAGAACTTGCAAGTGTGATTTATTCCTCCGAAAACGATTACATTGTATCGTGCATTATTGTTTTTTTTTCTTTACCGAGATAAAAATGGCAAGGTTGTTCACGGTAAATATGTAGGGAATACCTTATTCTTCAAAATTTTATATCTTACTTCTCTAGATATTTTGTTAAAAGAATATTTTTGAGGAAAAAAAACACGTATTATCATTTTGTTCTTTTAATATATGTTTCGGATACATGTATGCAAAAATGCTTTAGTGTGATTGGACATAAAAATAATAACCTGTACCTGATGCATATTTATAGCAACTTTCAGTTATCGTTCTTGATTTCTATCTTTGGAAATCGTCCAGACTTGTAAAATATTAAATGAATTTAAGAAAAAGAAAACATCTTGCAACTACTGCTATTTCAATTTTCAATTGCGTTTTAAGCGACTATATTAGGATTTAATATTATTTATCAAATCGATTTATCTGAGATTCGAACACAGCATGGTTGTTTAGTACCAATTATCTCCATTGATCGTGTTATGTTATTTAGACACAACGCAGCAGCCGATAAATTGTAGTCCGAGACGCAGAAAGACAATTGAGAGTAAGTCGCTGATATTCTTAGGTTTGTGTAATTTTCTCCATTAAGATTGTTGATTTATTGTGCATTGAACATTGTACCAGTTACAGTAGGATATGTAGGTTCAATTTTTTTTGTGCAGAAGAGTTGAGAATTATATCAGATTTGGGAAGACACTGACACATTTGCATTTGATAACCATGTCCAAAATTTTAATAATTTTATGTCAGTTTAAAATATTTATATGAGTATAAGTTTCGTTCTCAGTTTATAAGCTAGGTAGAACACAGAAAATGGATTGTCCTACTAAAATTGTTTGCTGATGCCTCCAATCATTTCTTCCTATGTCCGTCGTGATGACGTCACGCATCAACATTTGTTTATTTGAACTGTTCTAAACGTAACAGCATTGCCATTATTATATAATTATAAGTAATTTCAGAAAACCATTTTCGGAACCTGACCGTAGGACAGCCAGAAAAGAAGAAATACCTCAGGGAAAAGGAACGAAGAGACGACCTGCAGCTGCCAATCCGTGTACTCTAGGCAGAAGATAAGCAGAGCCATGGAACCAAGGGAGGCATTGCAGGGCAGACATCAACTGGTAAGAAATACTAACTCGGTCAACCTGCAGTTTTCAGACGAAAAGATAGCTACAGTGCAGGCCATACCAACAACAACTGGTATAAGTGACCCTCAAACACTTGGTAATATCATTGAGTAAGCAGAAGATGCATCATTACATGTGTAAATCAGACTTATTGAATAAATCACTTCCACTATCTTTTGGTTTGTTAATGGTGAAACCTAAATTAGCCAGACATAAAATCACAGCAATCAGTAAGTGGACAAATACATTTATTATTTATGTTAGCATTTTTTACCATGCCACAGACAGAAATTTTTCAATAATGTACGTTTGGGATCCAGTAGATTGGCAGTGACTAGTTAAGGAGAGGGGGAGTTTATGATATCTAGTTCAGGTTAAAGGTAGGTAATCCTTCCGTTTCATGGGCCAGTATAGATCAGGAACTCTGGTTGCTCTATATGTTTCATGGCCCAGTAATAATAACAGTAAGGTTTCAACAGTTCGTTTACATGTTCTGATTACAGTTTTAAAAGAGTGGGTGTTAAAAAGTCAGGTTATTGTTATTGCAGCCCGAAGGGCTGGGCTGCTCTATACATATAAGTTTAAGTGTTGGAATATGGGATTGGGGTGGGAGTAGTTATTCAGATTTTAAGGTTTTCTAAACATTGAAAAGATTGTTCATCAGAATGTTCTTTCCCTTTATTAATTACGAAATACATAATATATTTACTTCCATAAAGTGAATGTGTAAAAATATATATGTTCATCTTTAAGAGATAAAGTTGCTTATCATTTACTATCGAAAAAACGACAGGTCCCTTTTTTAGAACAACGAATTTAACTTCTCGCATAGTGTTTTAAATTCTAAAAATGAAAAATAGTAAATACATATTTGAATATAAATTATGTATGTGTCCAAATTTAATTTATATTTTATGCAGCCAACATTAACTTGATCTTATGACTGGACGAACTGATCAAGTTTGAAAAAAGTATCGTTTTTGTTTGGTTTTTACACGACTATAAGTTTTCAAAATATTCGCGACTAGTTTCTCCATCAATTAGACGCATACTTTATCACACATATCGAAGCGGTTTGATGATCAAGACTCATTTCCATTGTTTTCTTTATACATTTCCCGGGCGACATTTGATGGTTTCATCAATGTTTTAAATTTCTTGTCATAATTGTTTAAAGTGTGCAGGTTTTCGCCCTTCAGTGAAGTGTAGAGTTAATGTCGGTAGTGGTCAAGCATACTCAAGGCCACGAGCATCAGGGCCCTGATTCAGCACCCCAAGAGGAGGAGGTGGACCAATTAGATCTTCTGCCCCTCGCTCACACTCCAAAATTTAAATGCATATTGCCTTATTTGAACGCTTATCCTTTGAGAAACGATGCAGAAGAATTATTATTAGGTTTTCTTAAGAGTTTTGATGTGCATTAGGAAGGCCTCGTTAGACTAGTGCTAGGTCAATATGCATTTCTCTGAAGTCGATATTACACAATTATGGACTTCAGTGTAGGTCGATATGTGGTTATAAGGACTCATGGCAATTGATATTGACCGAAGACACAGAAAGTGATGGTTGCTTTCATTTTCTGTGTCTGAGGTTAATATTCATATTGCCATGAGTCCATTTAACCACATATTGACCGTTCACTGAAGTCAGTAATAGTTATATTATATAATCACTCAAAGTGAATTCACTGACAGTCCTAACTGAATATACTCGGCTGTCATTATGTCACAATGGTTAAACACTCTTCTTATATTATGACGCCCCGTTCTACGTAACTTTGGTGCAACTGAACGGTGTGTCGCGCGATATCATTTTCCGCAGCCGCGCTTACGCGTTGACATTGCAAAAGGAGGAATATCACGTGACGTTCTTTCAGCCAATGAAAATTACGAAAATAATCTTCTCATATTATATTATACTATAATGGACTTCAGTGTAAGTCGATATGTCGTTATAAGAACTCGTGGCAATTGATATTGACCGAAGACACAGAAAGTGATAGCGACCGATCCTGCGAGGTCGCTATCATTTTCTGTGTCTTTGGTCAATATCAATTGCCATGATAATTGTTTTATTATATAACCACTCAAAGTGAATGCACCGACACAGTTCAAACTCTACAGACGTGGTTGTCAATGCACCACAATGATTAAAACTAGGTTCTTTTATTATGACGTCACGTTCTACGCTACATTGGTGAAACTGAACGATGTGTCGTGATATATCGTTTTCCGCGGAATTGCTTTCGCGTCGGTATTGCAGAAGGAGGAAAATCACGTAACGTCCTTTCAGCCAATGAAATTACGAAAGTAAGCTTCCTTTATAATATATCTATGAATCGAAAGAAAGAGCTATATTTTTATGATATCACTTACGCTTCGCATAAAGCTATCGCTATTGATCGAAAACACAGAAAGTGATAGCGACCGAGCCTGCGATGAATCCTTTTAACAACATATTGACCGTCCATAATAGTTATGTTATATAATTACTCAAAGTGATTGCACTGACAAGTCCTAGCTAAACAGACGTGGCCGTCATTACGTCACAATGATTGAAACACGTTTCTTATAGTATGACATCACTTTTAACGTAACTTCAGTGCAACCGAACGCTGTGTCGTGTGATATCAATTTCCGCCGACGCGTTTTCGCGTCTATATCACACAAGGAGGAATCTCACGTGACGTCCTTTCAGCCAATGAAAACTACGAGAATAATCTTCTTATATAATATTTGAAACTATTGACAATTTCACTTAAGCCACTTCAATTGAATATACTGTCTCTTTAGACTGAACGTACATGTAGATTGCTTCGACTATCAAAATCTTCCGTATTCTAAAGATACATTTGTATAAAAACATTTTCATTTACTTTATGTAACTGATCTAAAACAAAGTGTTCTCTCCATGAATACGCATATGTGGTGATGTAATAATTCTACTCAGATTCATCTATGAGAATCCCTGTAGAATTAGATTTATTAATCTGTTCATTATGACAAATGTTTGTCTAGCATAACAGAATAACTATGTATATGTACCACTATTGAAATACTTACCGAAAATATCAACAATATACTTTAAGATGCCGAATATTTTTAGCTTGACAATAAGTCGTTCTGAGAACTTAAATTTCACAAAAAAATATATTTCATCGAATATGGTTTGCCATTTGCCAAGGGATATTTTCATTTTTGACTTCTTAGAAATATTTTTATTAATTGTTTTTAAAGGCTGTAATGTCAAGTCTGCATTCCCTTGGTCCAAGAATTGAAAATTGAATGTGCAAGTAATATTTTTCCC
The DNA here is from genome assembly GCA_003671525.1 of Saccostrea glomerata. NCBI lineage: Eukaryota > Metazoa > Mollusca > Bivalvia > Ostreida > Ostreidae > Saccostrea > Saccostrea glomerata. The sequence goes on along the minus strand of PRKT01001039.1, from coordinate 93,082 downwards.
GGTAAGTATATGTAAGTACGACTCTTATATGCAAAAAAATGTGCATTTTATAATATCACAATAGAATAAAAAAAAACAGCTCGTCTGAAACGTTTTTATATAAATCAAGGTTTTTTTATGCAATATTATTGAATTACTGAATGATGACTGAATTGTCACTAATCATCGTCATTCACTTAACGTAATGTTTACTGTTAGAAGCCTAGTGGTGATGACTCGGTGACAATTTAATTATATCCCATGAGTATCATTTGAATATGTTTTATGAATTATATGCTTCAAGAAAATGAAATGAAATTTACATGTAATCAAAATTCAACATCAGATCAAAGTTATACATACGAGGGTTGTCCGTAAAGTTCGACAAACATTGATAAATTTATGAAACTATTATTTTTTATATATTCATGTTTCATTTTATTAAGAAGCACGTTTTCAACAAAAACAAAGCACAAAGAGTGGTATTTTTATCCGATTAAAAAAGACTCACACTCATACTCGGAGCACTAAACTAAACATTCTAGACATTACCCGACGTCAAGAGCATACATGAGAGTACGTGTAACTTTTCTCAATATAGTCACCGTTTAACTCAATACATTTTTTATGTCGCTTTAACTAGTCATAAATATGTGCACAAAATGTTCAGGTTTCATATGTAAAATAATATTTAACAATGCCTATCTAATATCCTGGAATACTTCAACCTCTGTCCGCATATAACGATTTTATTCACGAAAATACGGTAAAGTAACGTTATGCAGTTAATTTTTACAGCACTGCAATCTAGGAATGCTGGTTTTCGTTCACACATGTCATCCGGTAAACTGTTTGCTTTCGTCCGAAAATATTATATGCCACTTAAATACTAATGTACAGCTTCTTTCACTATGTTTTTCCGATTGTATACAAAACGTATTCGTCTCTGTAGGTGTTTATCCGATGTCTACGCAGAATTTTATCACTGCTCACTTCTCCACCTATTCCGAAAAAGTCCTTTTTTTAGGTCACCTGAGTAAACTCAGGTGACCTATTGCTATCCGTTTTCGTCCGTCGTCGTCCGTCGTGCGTCGTCCGTCGTGCGTCGTCCGTCGTGTGTTAACAATTGAACATTTTCAGCTTCTTCTCTGTAACCACTGAACCAATTTCAACCAAATTTGGCACAAAGCATCTATGGGTGAAGTTGAACAAAAATTGTGAATTTCGTGATCCCTGCCCCCCTGGGGCCTGAGGGGTGGGGCCAAAACCACTAAAATTAATGCAATCTTTAAAAATCTTCTTCTTTACTCCTGGACATCAAGCAGTCAAACTGTTTGTATGATTGTAATCAGCATTGAGTCCTCTACCAAAATTGTGAATTTTATGGCCCAATGGTCAGGGGTTCTAGTGCTAGGGCGGGGCTAAATAAGTATATAGTGAAAATGCATTATTTCTTTGAAAATCTTCTTCTCTGCTCCTGGGTATTAAATAAACCAACTAAGTACATAGTTATGATGA
>PRKT01001039.1:56305-90110 GCA_003671525.1 Saccostrea glomerata | reverse complement strand
GGCTCTACTTGTATACTGAAAATGAATTAATTGTTTGAAATCTGCTCCTTTATATTTATAAAACATTTATTTATTTTTTGATAGGCAATTTTAAGGGTGCCTTTTTAAAATTTGTGCAGTGTGTGGACCTAGGGTCAGGGGTTTATGTCACAGTGACAGTGTTAGGGGCACTACTGATTATTGCTGAATATTACTGATTAGTTGGAATGCAATATTGTTCCCCTACCCTGGGTATGGGTATTCAGTAACCAAGCTAAGCAACTGCTAAGTATATCAATGCTGCCTCTTTCAAAATTGTGAATGCCATATAGCATCTGGCTTAAAACATGAATCAAATCCAATAACTGGAAAGTTGTTGCATAATGCTCAGGTGACCTATAAGGCCTGTGGGCCTCTTGTTTAACAATTCCAATCCGTCTTAGTGTGTTCTAACTTTGATTGCGCAGCCATTTTACAAGTTTGAATGTTTAAATTTTGCAGATTCGAAGTGATAACTTCTGTCAACCTCATAATATAAAAGTCATCTAGATTTCTGAAGTCAGTCGCGTGATCAAATTCTATAACGCCCGAAGGGCGTTATAGTAGATTTGATCACGTTTCGACTTCATGTCAAATCCAAATGAAACTCAAAAAAAAAAATTTTATTTTTTATATTTATTTTTTACTTTTATGCCATTTACAATGAAAATAAGCGCTATTTGGACTTGTTAATAAAATGCAAGATAACGCACATGTACGTCATCATATGACCTAACAGTCAAGACTTTCCAATTGTCTCGTGCGTTTTTCCCATCTGCATGTCATTGAAAATTGAATGTCAAAATAATTTATAATGTCATATAAGGAAAGACATTGGCAAATGTAAATATTTGTAATTAAACATTTGAAATAGAATCAGATTTTACATTTCTAAGTTCACATTTATTAAAGGATGAGAAATATGCTAATAATAGATATGAATGACGCAACTTTTATTTAATTCTTAGCTTGTACTCGAACTTAACGGACAACCCTCGTATATTCATAGTTTTATTTCAAAAAGTATATAATTTAATAATATATCTTGAATAAATAGCAGAAAACTCCCCTTTTTATCAATTTGACCCAAAACGTCTTATTGTTTCTCTCCTGAAAATTATTTTGAAGAATTACGTGGAGTTATTTTGCTTCAATGGAATTTTCTTCTTGCATGGTGTCATTATTTTTGCACTTACAGTTTAAACCGAAAGTTACTTGAAGTTTTAATATTTTCAAAACGTCGCAGCAGATTATACGTGAAAAGAATCTGAACACAGAAGGTAAGAACAAGGTCTGATTCACAATTACTCATTTAAAAAAATTAGTTTAATTTTCCCTTTCTAGTTCTTAGTAAACACATCATTATGTGTAAGATCGGGGACAAGAAGAATTGCTACCTGAGAAGAGAAGTTAAAACTTAATGTTTTGAAAATGATCTATTTATTTTTTTTTAAATATTAAAACCATTTATTTCTTAAATGTTGATGAAAGTGTAATGGTGTAAGACTAATTGTTTGATTATTAAGTTCCATCTTAAAAAAAAGTAAACATCCAAGTCTTTTGATATCTGACCCTCCAAAATAAAGAAATAATAAAGGAACATAATAATTATTCTGATGCATGTAATATAATAAAATAATAAAATTTAAGAAATTAAGAAAATAAGAAAAATTAGCCTGAGAGAATACTTTTTTTTCAAAAGCAGATACGTGAATAGAATTTATCATAATAACTAATTGACGCGTTATTTGAAACACTTATGATTATCTTAAAACTCTGGCAGTCTTGCCTTATATCCAGATAGTCGAATACTTGAATTTATACTACCCATACTAATAGTTCATGAAAATTATGTTTTTCAAAAGACTGTGTGTTAATTTCTTTTGCGATAAACGATTATTATTAAGACTTTGTGATGATTTAATGAATAACATATTCCATATATTCCGATATCTCGTCAAGTCTGACCAGTTTAATTCATGATACACGTAGTTATCTCTTTTTACCGATCAATAGCCTTCTTTTCGTGAGATTCAATCGCATGAGACATTTAAAAATCCTTAAAGCCGTTTTTTAAAGATAGACTATGAATCCTCTGTTGCATATAAATATCCCAATATTTGATAAGGTGTGTTAATAAAACCTTTCCTGTATTTAAAAACAAAGTATAAGAATCGTATAACATACAACATACAACATCTTACTTAAGTATTTTAGATAAAATTAACGAAATACAATGTTCTCTTTAAAGTCATAATGGATAAACATGTATATGTTACATTATGTATGTGCAATGTAAAAATTGTTATAAAATTTAAGAAAATTTGGATTTTATTATCGTTAGAGGAAGCTGTATTTTCGAAAAAATTGTAAAACGAGGCAAGCTTTTTAGTTTAAAAAAAATGAAGAAACAAGGATATCAACTGTCGCATTCAAAGTCAACATTTTGCGAAATCTACAAATATGGTTGATACAATGACTTTATCAAAAATAAAGCTTATTAGACATCAAAGAGATTAAATCATGTTTCTAAATTTCTTACATTCTCAAAACGTGCAATTATAGTTTAATCAAAAAATGGCCAAAATGCAGGGTTCTGGCAATGAAAATCTCACATGGTACTGAAACATCATCGGTGTCTATGAGTTTCTTCCCTTTTTGCCTTAGGAAGATATTTTATTAATAGGAGAAGGAAGATATTTTATTAATAGGAGAATAAAAGCGGGATGGTAACTTTTATTACTTGTATCAACACCTACTGTATTTGTATAGCAGTATTATTATAATTATCTATATTTACTATCATAAGTCTTTTAATAAAAAGATAATATTGAAAAGATATGTATATTTTAACATTAATTAAAATGACATAATAAACATAGATGCATTAAATAAAAGTCAAGGAGCAAATAAATTAAAGCACGTTAATACAGTAAATTATTACAGTAGATAATAGCACTGACGTTTCCAGAAGTACAGAACTGTTGTTTGTTTTTTATATTTAGAAGTTCACCAGTAAGCAATATCGAAACTATTTAGAGGTATACTTAATAGTTGACCTGCTGTCACGACAAATTAGTCGTTAGAGCGCTTGCTCCATGATAAGAAGGTCTTATGTTCGAACAACGGCTAGGATCGGCCCCAATCGATAAAAAAACTGCTGCAAATTGTTACTCTGCTATGCAAACGCTAAACGCTTTGAAGAGAAAGTTGAGGGTCTTTCGGATGAAATCTTGAAGACCGTATTCCTGTCCCATGGTTGCCACGATGAAGAGCCCTTGCTGCTGGATGGTCCTTAGTTCCAAGTCAAGGTCTAAAATTAAAGCACATCATGTGTTTTGGTGAGGTTTCTTTTTATGAGTGCCAAATTCGCAAATAGGACGTTAAGCAAACTCAGTCAATCCAGGAATCAATTGGTGATCATGCCCTTTAAATTGATGGGAGAGTCGTCTATACTTTAATCATGAACATGTTTTTTATTATTCTAGGACAACAATTCTGCTATCATTATCATCGAAAGTGTGTTAGGAAAACACTCACCGACAGATATTCTGAATTACCTATATATATCAGTGATACAATATTTCCGGAATATTTGCATTAGGCATTTATCTTGACCAGACAGTACTTTTCCAGGAACATGTTTTAGTCATTCTTAATGTTTTCATCAATCTAATTATATATGAAAGAAATTATATGTTCCAAAGACCGCAACAGTATTGTTTAGTTTACTTTTAATGAAGGAAAATATTTTATTAATAGCAGTCACGTAATGACTTTGTTTTAATGCACTTCTTGGCCTCAAACAGTTGTTTTCCTCATGCAACTGTTTATAATAGAGTAGGTTTATTACAAATTTATCAGACGTAAATCTTTCAAAAATGAAGTATTAATACCCGAGAAATGATTTAAATTCTTCCGAAACATACCCTTGTGATTCGTATTTTTTTCCTCAAATATTGAGACAGGTGTAGTGTTATTGTGTAGTGATATGTGTTTTTATTTTGCTGTTAAATTTATATTATTTAAATTATTTATTATTTATGTTTAGAGGAAAAAAACAACTGAAAATGCGTATCTCTCTATTTCTGGGATTTATAACCTGTGTATACAGTGAGTATTTATGGTCTTTATATTTAGGTAATTAATAACTATTAACTTAAAGAAAAGAAAAATGCATTTTTGTTTAAATAAAATAAGAACAAGGGATATGATATCTGAGATGCAAGCTTGAATATTTTACACTTCAAACTTTTTTGACGATCCAAGTGGAGTATAGCAGTTTTGCATAAATAAAAAAATCACATTCTACGAATTATACAATTAGAGATACGAATATGTATAGTAAAACTTGCATATTCTAGCCACGAATGGTTTCAAGAAAAAGCCAGATAAGACATTTCATTTCTTATATAGATTAGACAACATTTCAAACCATTGCAATAAATGATCTGGACTTAAAGAGGCTGGGGATGACAGCCATTTTTAGACTATTTCAATCTCCTTTAAAAGGAGAGCTCCATATAAAGATATACAAAAATGATAAAATTTTAAAACTAAAATCTTTATATTTTTTTCTTTGTCAAATTATAGTTGACAGCTAAAGATACCGTATCTAAAAAAAAAATAAGCCAAATCTGGTGGTTAATTTGGGATTAATTTGTTGACCCACCAGCCTCCTTAAAGTTCATTTACCACATTTGACAACATTTCAGAATACACAGCATCCGAATTAGTAAAATATACTGCATTTTTAATAATATACTTTTTATAATACATATTTTTACCCAGAAGTTTATAAGGAAGAAGCATTTTTAATGTTTTGAATACGATAAATGTTTCAGCAATAAACGATGGGAACTTCTTGCTTTTTACTGATTCTCGAGAAGGCGAAATATACAAGATGAATTTATCGACGTATATCAGTGAACCATTATTCGGTTTCCATCCCAATCCTGTTGCTATAAGTTTTGATAAAGCAAAGAAACGCATTTACTGGTCAGATAATGGACTACGTCAGTTGAAATCTGGTGACCTTGAAGGCAAAACGAACAGAGTTGTCCGTTACCTTGGAAACGGTAAGTAGTTTCAGAAAACAATATTACTTTTGATGTAATTGAAAATAACACACTATGTTCAAACTCCTTCAAACTTTACAAAATACAAATTTCATTTCTGAAGACATGAATTTCAAAAGTAAAAAAATAAAAATAAAATAAAAAAATTTAAAACGTGTATTAGATGACCAGAAGCCTGTTCACAAGAGCAAACCTTCGCGAACGCTAGCCAAAATTACTATTAAAAATATAACGTTCACTCTGCTGAACAAGCCTCAGGAGTAGTAGGTATCCAATGTCATTCAGTTGCACCAACTGTACACTATATGCATTTTATTTACAGATTCCGTGGTAGATGGGATCTCCATAGACTCGGTGTCTAGGTTGCTCTTCTTCACAGACTCAGGATATAGCTCTATTTCTGTCGTAACTCTAGACGGAAATAATTATCAGAAAAAGATCATAAAGGAAGCAGTGGACAAGCCAAGTTCAATTGTTTCCGATTACGAAACTGGGTAAATTATACATGGTCACCTTGTCTTGTTGAGCTTGTTTAACGATAATGCAAAAAGTGTTTAATTTAAAGATAACTGATGAGTCCTTTTTATTCATCTTATAAGGTAATCCTTATCTCTATCACTACCCTTTAATTTTTTTTTACAATTATGTATGCAATCACACATTAACATAAATAATATATATATGTTTTGATGTAAAATTATTATAAACACATCAAATAGTATTAAAAATATTTTCCTTGGTCTTTAAAGTCCTAAAATAGTTACTTTTACAGGGTTATATTTTGGACGGATTGGGGTGAGAGCCCACGGATAGAGAGGGCAAACTATGATGGATCAGAAAGGCAGGATCTTATAACGAAGGGCTTGTATTGGCCAAACGGTCTGGCAATAGATTTTGAAGGTATACATTAGGCTTATTTAGAATGATATTGTGTGAAGAAATTATCAACTTGAACAATATATAAACTTTCCAACTGAAATGCACATGTAGTTTCAATCTACATTAGAAAACATGATGCAATTCAAGATGGTTGTGCAACTTACACTGTATTGCTGTTTTGTATTGAAGATTTCAAAGTAAATTGTACGAGGGGTGATCAAAAAGTTTGCAAACTATCTCTATATCTACAAAACCAGAATTCAGATAAGAAAAAGAATTGTACATACGTAGCCATACATAAGTTCTATAAATAGTATATGCTGAATTAAGTTTTTCTTCTTGTTTGTGACGTCACAATGTGAAAATGACGTCACTATACAAGCCACTTGTGACGAAAAATCTGTCTCAGTCGAACTTGTTCAACTAATGATTGTAAAAATTTACGGTATATCTCAAAACTCCCTTTGAAGAAGCGTATAATAATCTGTACACTGCTTATTAAGACAAATGACGTCCTATTAATTCAATCAGTGATTGGATTGATTGTATTAGCGAAGAAAGGCAGATGGTTAAAAATGATACTAGTTATGTTACCCAGTAAAAGCAAGTAAGAAAAGAGATGTTTTTTATTAAGCAATTTGCTACCAAAGATTTCTAATTTACACTTTGGAGAATACTTGAATATTTCAACAATATTATGATTATCAAATACCTAAGATATTATTTAATTTAGAATTTAAACATATTAGATATGATAAAAAGGAGGCACCCATTCTCTATCCACTTTGAATAAACGATTCTTCCGAGACAGAAGATTTGGGTTTTGATGTTCGCCATGCTTATTTTTGGAAAGGATATTCTTATCCACCCATTCTGTTGCCGAGATTTAAACATTTTGGACAAATTAACTGTTCTTGATATAAAAATTAACATACATGGAAAGAAATATAAAACTCAGAAAAATATTTCACTTTTTGTGACAGAAGGCTACTAAAGGGATCACGTGACCGCCTATATATCACGTTAATTGTGCATGAGCAGAACAGTGACATATGTGCAATAAAATATGAGAGAACTAGTTTAAAATATAATCAACGATGAAACCAAATATTGTTTCTTTTAAGGAAGTTATTCAATTAGCTTACGACCTTTTTGATCACCCCTCGTATAAATGAATTAATCAAAGTAGATATTTCAATGAAAATCTCTTGCAAATATAGAATAAAAGAAGATGTGTTTGAAAAACACTGAAATGTCGATTTTCCTCCATTTCTAAAACCCTCATTGTAAATATTATTAAAATATAAAAAAAGCTACGATACTTATTTCTAAAAAATCAAAAAAATTCTTGTATTGGTCGTTTCCTGAAAAAGAACTGATATAAAATTACATACTCTCATACTATAATGTAGGAAAATGGATGTAACATATAGAAAAAAAATCCTTGATTTCTTATATCACTCTGATTGATATTTATTTTTATATTCCATGATACGTGTAAAATTGATTTTAAGTCATTCTTGTCGTACAATGCATCAATACATTAAAGCATGCAGTGTTCTCCATAAGCTACGATTTAAATTAAATGCGGGCGACACAGTAATACTTTTGCCGAGACAGAAAGATCTGTGATAATAAGAATTTGAAAGTATATATTCTCTCTAACTGAAACTTAAATCAGACAATCAAACAATTCTTTCAATTCTAACAGGTAGAACACTTAATTAGGGCTTCACCTTGTATAATCAGTTATCTCACAGTACCTCGCCGGACGTTACGCATGAAGGATTGATTGATTGATTGTATATTGTTTAACGTCCCTCTTGAGAATTGTTTACTCATATGGAGACGTCACCGTATGCCGGTGAAGGGCTTCAAATTTAGACCTATACTGGGCACTCAGGGCCATTGAGCAGTGAGGGTTCTTTATCGTGTCAGCACCTACCGTGACACGGGACCTACGTTTTTAAGGCCATATCAGAAAGACCCGTGACTTTCACTTCTAGTACCGAGCGCTTGGCGAAGGAATAGTCACTACCTTTGTTTACGTCTTAGGTATGACGCGGCGCCGCGGACGAGAATCGAACCCGGACCTCCCGATCACGAAGCGAACGCTTTACCACTAGGCGACCGTGACCGGTACGCATGAAGGAACAAAGGCAAAAAATTTGTTTCACACTTCCATGTTACAGTTAATTGGTAATTGTATTACAAATACATTGTATTATTTTCAAAAATTAAATATGTCTTTTCTATAGAGCCACGACTCTAGAATTACGTTGGCATTATAAGTCAAACATGACAGAGTAACGAAATCATATAATTGATAAATTGTTTTTAATTTTCAAGGAACTCTTAAAAGTATATTACTGTTCTGGAGTTTTTTTTTTTGTTTCACAATTCGGTAATTTGATCAAGAAAACTGACAAAAATGACGACAAATTTACTTTCAAAAGTAGTAAGTTGTCCGACTGTGTCGACAAGAATTTCCTCTGATTTTCAGAACACGTGTTTTAACTTTTATCAATATGTACGACCACACCATTTGTGTAACAAGTTAATGATTTTCAAAAAAAGTGTGTTCATGTATTATTTTGCGATTATAATGAAAAGTGATTCAGTTGCGAATTTAATCCCGAAATACTGCAAAATTTAGCGGTTCGCTTAAACGATGCAACACAGTCAAATTTCGAACGATGGAGAACCCTGCATTAAAGCAAATATGTACCGGCTGCCTGGACAACAAGGAAAAGAAGCATCCGCTATGATTGTGACTTATCAGAATGAAAAATAAGTATACATTCATATATGAATAATAAACAGCTGTACCATTTGTTTTCTGTATAGAAGGCATAATGTACTGGTACGATGGAAAAAGTGGTCTCATAGAAAAGGCAAACATAGATGGCACAAACCGGCGAGTACTTAGTGATCAATTTGGAAATGCTCAATTCTTTGGATTAGCTTTTGACAGAAAAAGATTGTACTATACTGACTGGTCAAGAAGGTATTCACATCGATCTGTTCATCAATGAATTCATAGATTGAATTCATATATTATTTATTTGATCAGCCAATTATCCTATCTCTATCGATACCAAAATTTAAATAATTTTATTCAGGATAATTTTGAATAATTCAAAATAAATCAATGAACTGAAAATGAATCAGTAATTGTATTTTTCTTGTTTCTAGATAACACATATTTCTTAAAGATTACATTGTGAAACATTTGAACATTTAAGTAAAACAAGAATAAAAAAAATACAGTCGGTAGTAGACAATATCAATTCAAATTTTCAAGGTAGGGAATCATTTTATTCATTGAAATGATGGTCCTCCAGATAAAATATTAGTATTGTGAGAAAAAAGTTTTCGGATTAAAAAAAATTAAAAAGGGAGCCAAAACCTTCAATAAAAATAGAAAAGAAAAACCCTCCCAATGAATATCACCTGTCTCCATTTAAATCATCTCGTCAAAAAAAAAAATCTATAATGTAGAACAATGAGAAACGTATATTATGGTCCAATCCAGCCACTGTGAAAACGTTTACTACTGTAAAATCATATTTTGCAAAAGTGTTGAAGGTTTTTTTTTTAAATCATTGGTTTGTTGGAATTTTATTTCCTGGTTGGAGAATTAAATAATTTTTTTTCATAAGATTTAACATTTTATGGTGGTCATGAATTCGCGGGACTCTTTAAACCTAAAAACAAACGAAAACCCCCGCGAAAATTTGTGGTTTCATATTTTTTTTTCTGTTAATTTTGTAATGGATCTTTCTGGCTTAAGTGATATATTTTTTCCATTTGTTTAGTTACATGATGGAGTTATCGATTCGAAGTGGTATGCATTACCAACTTGGCACGGAGACGTTTTCAAGATTGAATGGAATATACTTTCACAAAGGAGGACCTTATGTGCAGGGTTAAATGTCTTTACAATACTTTTAATAATGATTCACACATTTTCCTGCCTTTTATTCCATTAAATCTAAGGAAACATCGCGCAAACTTCTTTCAAACTATCATCTTTTCTTTTTAAAATTTTAAGTTTATATGTCTAAAAAAATGTTTACTGTTTTCAGTGGGAATAAGCAACGTGGCTGACTTAGCTATATATAATTTTAGAATGACTATTAATTGTAATATCATTAATGTTGAAACTTAAATCATACATGTATCGTTTTAAGCATTGAATTTATAATTTTGGCTGTCTTCGGTCCTATAACACACCTGGCCGTGCCGACAAATTGAATACCGCGCGTTAATTTTCCTTCTTCATAATTGCTTATTTCGTTAATATTTAACGTGTATTTAGCGCCCTTCAAAACTATCGTAGTTAATAGACGTAAGAGCCGTTTGTGACGTAAGATGACGTTAAGTGACGTTGCAAAGTTAAATTACGCAAACAAACATTGCGATTAAAAAAGTGACAAATTAATTCTTAACGCACATAACGTTTATTTCTACGTTATTTTTTCAGGGTTGTAGTTTTTCATTAAATTGAAATAAAACATTTTACATTTTGGTGTTTTTAGAGTATTGAAAATGCATATAATTCCTACTGTGTATTCTAACGCGCGGTGACAAGGTTTCGCGTGTGTTAAAGAAATTTGAACGTCGTGGATTTCTAATGGATTTGATAAGGAAAATTATACTGAATGTAAATTTTTGCATATAATAAAGCCTGAATGTTTTAGAATCCACTGGATGTACCTATAAACGAGGAGGGTGCTCTCATATATGTTTACCTCGGCCAAAGGGAAACGTTAAATGCCTGTGTCCGGACGGAATGTCTTTACAAAATGATGACAAAGAGTGTGAAGTGGGTTAGTAAATCATCTTATGTCTTCAATGCAGTTTGTATTTGGTATTTGGTATCAAATGTATGAAAATATTCTGCTTTTTTCTTTAGTTTATCATTTATGGAGATTATGAAAAATCTATATTGATAATAAAATCTTTCTATAGAACGACTGGACTTATTTTCAAACTAAACTGTAAATAAAAAGAGGATCCTTATCAATTGAAACTCTTATTTTTATTAGAATTAATAATAAGTATCTTTGAAGTGTCTTTTACTATATTTTACGTAATCACTTGATAAACACAAAAATTCTATTTTAGACCCACAGGACACTTCCGAACCATTGCGACTGTTGGTTATAGGGAAAGTTGGTGTCGGAAAAAGTACCGTTGGTAATGTGCTAATCGGAAGAAAAGTATTTGCAGTTCCTTTAGTATTCTCCAATGAACCTGGAACACTAAAGTCAACAGCTGTAGAAGCTACCAATTTTCTGGGGCAACATGTTCGCATAATTGATACTCCTGGTGTGTATGGTTCAAACCAAGAAGATAAGGCAATTAAAAATGAAATAGCCAAGGGGTTGCGACTAGCTAAACCAGGTCCTCATGCACTTCTCTTTGTCACTAGGATTGGAAAATTTACTACAGAAGACGAGAAAGCTATTGAATTTTATGAGAGGAATTTTGGAGGTAAAGTTACTAAGTACATTGTTGTCGTATTTACTGGAAAGGAAAAATTGGTAGGTGAAGGCATAAACATTCATGATTACGTCAAATCACTGAACCCAAAATCGAAACTGAAAAATTGGATTGAAAAAACGGAACACAGATATGTTGCATTTAGTGATACTGGTTATATATTAGACCAGAAAAAAAACGTTGAGAGTCTGTTAGACATGATTGGAAGGATGATGTTAAAGAACCTAGCAAGTCCTTACTTTGGTGACCCTGAAGATGCATTTGTAAAACATGAAAAGGAAAAATACAAGCCATAAAGCAGATCTTCATACCAGTGTTTGACTAGTGAAGTTGTCAGTTTCAATCTGCCTTTCATTTTTTCACTTCTGTATATTGATTTAAAATGAACAATTTATATATTGAAGAATTGATTGGAGTAGAACATTTATTTTATGATTATGCATACATTTTGTTCGCGAAGGTTTTTGCTTTAGTTTTATTTTTCCATAACAAGACGGATTCTATGCTCTTCATAGTAATCTTTTCTAATTCCCTCGAATCTTTGTAAGAAATAATAAGTGTAATAATATCTTTTCACTTTAATAAGATAAATTGGTAGTGTTTTAAAATAAATCAAAAAAAAATCTTTTCTCCATTTTTTCCTTCATGGGACTCCCTAACTAATATACATGTATGTACAAAGAAATTATTTCTGTAAAGTTATGTCACTTGTATTTAATGTCTACTCAGTTGAATACAACATTCAAACACTTAAATTTGGGAAAGCAATGAGTCCGATTGTCCTGCGCCTTTCGCTACACTACACTCCTTTTGAATGTAAATTTTACTTACAATAGATATACTGCACATATTGTGCAAGACTTCTTTTAAATGATTCTCATATACCATTTACTTTATTCGAACATTTACTTGTTTGAAAAGTCAGTAAAGTTCATTTCATAAAGCTTGATAATCTTGTTTACCCGCCAGTCTTCCCGTAGAAGTAGTAGTTCATAATACTAAACGAAATTATTAAGTATCTGTATCAAAAAACAGAATGATTAATGATCGATTTAAGAAGGAAAGCAGACTCCTGAAAGTTCAAGAGGTGGGATCCGTTGCCTAGAAGAGGTAAGCATCCTTCGTTGACAGGTTACACCCGCAGTAAGCCTACACAACTGGAGTTCTCTGAAATCAATTCATTTACAAAGTCTCTGCTCAGACATCTTTTTTTCTGACTAGCCAGCTGTAGATCTACACAACTCCAAATCCATTAATCTAAAGAATTTAACTTTTCATTTTTTAGTTGTTTGCTATAGTAGGCTTTACAATTACCTAATTTCAGATTCAATAGAGCATGAAAGACAATTAATTTTTTAACATCAACATAATTGTTTTCATCCTGAGAACGATTGGATGCCACCAAGAAAGAACTTATAAAAATGCACTTCCTGTCTTTCAAACTGAAAAAATCTCATGTTTAAATTTTGAAACATGCATTTCAATCTAATTAAAATTTATCTAAATGTTCCAAATCCGATAACGCTTCTTAAACATCTAACATCCCTGACATCTCTGACATTCGGGGTCACATCAGAGCGATTATGAATACATGTACTAGTAAACACAAACACTTTGGCCATGTAGATTCAAGCCTCGGTAAACAATTCTCAAATTAATTCCACGGCTACATATAATCATCATTGATACTGTCTTACGTTGAATTAAATTAAATTTGGAATAAATGTCATGTAAAGTCTGCAATCTGGCATCTGAACGTGAATAATGCCAACGAAAGAACACAAACTATACAAGATACCCCACACGTCAAACATAACACAGCTTTAGCAATGCATATTTTGTTTACTACAAAACTCCTCGGGTGTTTTGGTTCGGTGGTGAAAACAAGAAACCCTTCTGAACTATAAGCCAAGGTTTCGGAGGAACCATTTTCTTTGGCTAATCGAAGATTCACTCTTACATGACCCCAAATAGGATGTTGTTAGATGTTTCTGAAGCAGTAGCGGATTCGGAACATCTAATTTTAACTAGATTGCATCCCTCTGTGACATCAGTTTGGAATGTAATTAGTTTTGATTTTAAGTAAAGTATTACAAAAACAGTATGTCTGTTTTTTTTTCTCTGATGACATTGGACAAAGATAAGCATACTTAAATATCATCATTTTCTGCACGTTTTCGGTACATATTAGATGAAAGCATGCTAACCGCTTTTTAGTACTTTCAGTACTTTTATAAATCTGGCAATTGCTTACAGTGTTTTCGGTATATAACAACTTTTTAATGTGATTTAATCTTATTTATCAAGTGTATAAGGATAAGCTATAAACTATCTTTTGCTATCTAAAATAGGTCAAAATGACCATTTAAAGACAGAGAAACCGAACAGAAAAAATTATCTTATACAAATAAAGAAATTTTTAATTCACTGTGTCAGTAAGATTCGAGAGCAGTTATGTATTATCTAAAACCAAAGGCGGATCCAGCGCGCCAGGCGTATGCCCCGTTTGAATTTCTGGTAAATAAAAACTATCTCTCCATTATCCTAAAGTCACGGAAAACACACCTCTTATTTATAAGAATGTTTATGGTTTCGGGGACTTCACCCCGGACTCCAACTAGGGCCTAGACCCTATGGGGGCTTCGGTGCAATCCCGGACACCCTGTCTTCTACTGCCCCCCCCCCCTTACAAAATTCTTATATCTGCCACCGATTTTAAACTTATACACATATACTTTTACTGCCTATCCTCGGTTCACTAAAAAAAGAGAAGAAAAATTACTGTAAACCAACTTTTATTCGCGTGCGAGAAATTTTCGCGAGGTTCGCGAGAGCCTCGTCATCGCGAATATTTCTCGCCGCGAACGGGTCCTTAAAGTCTTTTTTTCTATTAAAAACAGTTCCAAAAACGGCTTGATCGCGAAAATATATCGTCGCGAACTAGTTTACTCCCGGTAAATCGCGAAATAAAGTCGTCGCGAATAAAAGTTGGTTTACAGTACTTCCCGTGGACCGTGGGATGCATTGACATTCAAAAGTTCTCAAAAGTTTCCGAAAAATTCATTCTTTACCATCAGCTCATACATTCTGAGAGAGAAACGAGTGACAACTATGCATGGGAGGTTGCAAAAAACCCAAAAATACTCGTAAAGTATGACGTCAAATAAAACAATCCTGTTGACCTAGGACGCATAAAGTACATGTAGTTTTGTGGCATAGAAACTGCATGAAATCGTTGTTTGTATTTTTTTCAAGTAAAATGTTTCTATGTTTTAACCACCGTGTTGCTATGCTAAGTATCATTATCTACGCGAATTACTTTCGTTCGTACACGTTGTCTGTGGAGCTCGGTATGCAATGGAGCGGCGATTAGTCCACAATAAGTATAGATATCAGCTATGTCAGAATCCAATTACTTCAATGATAACAAGTAATAGCTTTTCAAAAAAGCTTGCCTGACTAATGCAATCAATATCTATAGAACCTATAATCGTGATAAGTAATTTATATAAACGTTTACATTGGGGGAAGGGTAATTATTTCATTAGAGTAAATTATGAAAACGTCGAAGAAAGCATCAGAAAGCCTCGTTTTTGAAAAGGGGGGGGAGGCAGCTAGAGATGTTTTTCACTCACCTCCAAAAAAAGGAATATGCCCAAAATTGAAAATCCTAGTTCGGGGAGAAGGGGGGGGGGGGGGGGGGGGGTNNGGGGGGGGTGGGGGGTTAGTGACCAACTTTTTTTCAGCGTCGAGTTCTTTCTGTACCCAATTTTTTAGCATTTAATACTGCATTTACCTTTAATAAATTTCGTGTTATATACCGGGGGGTTCAACCTTTGATTTCCTATATATAGGAAAAAGTGAAGTTGGGAAAAAAATTTGTTTTTCGTTTGTTGTATAAGGACGCCTGTAGAGTGTTACAAATACTTGGAACTCAGGACCAATGAGCAGTTTCATGTAATCTTTTTCGTGCTTACACCTACTGCGACTCGGAACTTGGTTTTAAACGGTCTCCTCCCAAGGACCGATCTTCACGTCCTGCAGTGGATTCGAACCCGCGACGTAAAGCTCAGTTCCTCATTCCGCAACTCTATAAATGGTTTTAGAAGATTTGTAATTAAATAAGGGAAATGAACTGATGAATTAATGTATGCTGAAAAGCTGTGCCTATGTAAAGGTTATAAATTAATTTTCAAAATTAAAATTTAGAATTAGATTCAACTGCATAGACTACCTGGAAGACAGCTGAGAATATGAAAACTACAAGAAATAAATGAATCGTTATGATTAACATGCAGATTATGTTTAAGTTCTGGATTGTTGTTTATGCCAGAGCATCAGCGATTGTTGGAAACAGCCCGTTATGCATAAACGAACTTGACGGTGATTCCTTATGTTCGTCAATCCTGGAATAGGAGGGACACTTTTCCTAAGTCTATTTTCTTTTTTTTCTTAGGAGAAATGATCAGAAATATTATGTATATTTAGCCAGTTTTCCTCTTAAGAACGTTTTTTTCCGTTTCGTTTTATTTACTTTCAATGATGTAACTTCTAACTTCTTTCACAATATCACCGATAAGTTTTAACCGAAAATTCGAAATTCCGATAAAAAGAACAGACTTGAAGTTTTCATTTACTTTCAGTGCAGTAGATTCATCCAGGAAAAGGGCGCAAAGATATACACGTGACATTTGGCGCAAAATGATTGTGACACCCCTTACCTAGAAGACAAATGGACTCCAAAAGTACAGCAATGCAGAAAAAAGGTCAAACGGACATGTCCGTATATGAAATCGCATGAAATAAGCAGCTGCATGCAAAAAACTAAAGGACATAAACACATCATTATATTGTATAGATAAGACGGTTATCTTTTTCTGCTAAATGTTTTGGTGAAACGGAGACTTACAAATTCCAGTGATCAGCATGCACACAATTTTGCTGGCTAACTGTGACCTCTTCTCTTTGCACCTCGGAAATATCAATCCTTATACAGCCTGACGAAGTGACATCAGGCAATAAGCTGAGGGTGAGACTGTTAAGGCAAGCACAGATACTTAGAACTATTGTTTTATTCAGATCGAGTTAGTCAACCACACATAGAATTTGGTGCGTCTAGACTAGAGACGTCACCCAAAGTTGTTTGTAAGTTGCATTACCAAAACGAAGCCTTAATATTGCTGAAAGTAAATAAAGGTAGTTTCTTTTACTATTCATATTCAGTATGATGCTTTGCAGGTCTAGATTTAATGCAGAAAAAATCGTTTTGATCAATGCATAAAGTCCGCATTTCTTTTCCACCAGGCGTGCTTCACACCGCTCGCTGTCAACTTTTGTATTGATCACAAAATTGCATTATATTACACAAAAGTACTAGTAGCTGAGTTTATTACGAGGGTTGATGAAAAAGTAAGGTCACAATTTCGATAAAATTGATATTAGTCGACAAAAATTAACAAAATCATATAAGATGGAAGCTATATTTATTTCAAATTAGAATGATCAATACTTTTGAAAATATCGAACTAAATACAAAGTGAGATTGTGGTAGTCCCCGCACCTAAATAACGCCATTTGACGCATACACGCCGTCGTACATAAAAACGCTTCCCCATCATCTAAAATATTTGAGATTCACAAACAAATTAAAATATTTCACTTTTTCAAAGAGAAATATTGGCACCAATCGTACACTCACCCTGTCTATAATTTAGTCTTCAATCAAAATTCTTTGAACAGTACTATTGAGAAACTTAAAGATTCTCATATCGCTCAAACCGTGACACGTTTCTTTTTTTCTGACAACATGAGATATCATTGAACATTTAAGCCCGACCTCCTATCTTTCGGTTCTTCTGTCCTCAGCTGATCATTCAATGATATTACTAATGACATCTTGGTAACTTTAGTGCCAGATCATTTGGAAAAGCTCAGAGATTGTTTTTATCAACAATATCAGTGAAAATCAGCGGTGTAAAAATCAAGCTACTTCAAGAATATCAACATTTCTATCCCAAGACTGCACAATTTTACACAAAAAGTACTAGTAGCTGAGTTAATTACTAACGGTGTCTTGGTAACTTTATTGCTAGATCATTTGGAAAAGCTCAGAGATTGTTTTTATCAACAATATCAGTAGATATCAGCGATGTAAAAAATCCAGCTACTTCAAGAATATCAAGATTTTTAACCCCAAATTGCACAATTTTAAACAAAAGGTACAAGTTGCTAAGCTTATTACTAACGATATCTTGGTAACTTTAGTGCCAGATCATGTGGAAAAGCTCAGAGATTGTTTTTATCAACAAGAACAGTGGATATCAGCGGTGTAAAAAATCCGACTACTTCAAGAATAACAACATTTTTATCCCCAAACTGCACAATTTTACACAAAAGGTACTAGTAGTTGAGTTTATTACTAACGATATCTTGGTAAATTTAGCGCCAGATCATGTGGAAAAGCTCAGAGATTGTCTTTATCAACAATATCAGTTGATATCAGCAGTGTAAAAATCCAGCTACTTCAAGAATATCAACATTTATATCCCAAAATTCCACAGTTTTTAACAAAAGGTACTAGAAGGTTGAAGTTATTTACTAGTAGCCAGTTACTAGTAGCCAACTTTACTTACTTGCGTAGCCAGCTACTAGTAGCCAGTTACTAGTAACCAACTTTACTTACTTCTCGTAGTCAGCTACTAGTAGCCAACTTTACCCACTTGTCGTAGCCAGCAACTAGTAGCCAGTTACTAGTAGCTAACTTTACATATCTGTTTTACAGACACTTGTTTCATTTTAGATGTAAATACCATGATTAGTTTCACGTCAGGGAGAACGCAATCCAAACAGAACCGGACTGTTGCAGAAAGAATTGTTTTCACAGACGTGATTGACAGTCAGGGTGGTGGATACTATGCAAGAAATGGAATATTCACAACCCCCCAAACCGGAACGTACCTCTTCTTTTGTAATATTTTAAGTAATGCTAACCAAACCTTTAATGCCGATATCGTTCTCAATGGACAAACTTAGGAGAGGATTGTGACAAACACGTATGGTGTACACATACCCATAGCTTTATCCAATCTTCTCATAACATGCCTAAAATTAGGGGATCAAGTCTATGTTAGGCTTGCAGCAGGGAGCCATTTGCTTCAGATTTGACCCATGATGTTACATTTTCTTCATTTTTTTCCTTGGTTTTATTGGCGATGAGAGTGGGTCCTGTCAGGTTTACAACTGATTTTTCATTTGAGAAAATGTAGCATACATCAATTGGATATAGACTTTCTTTAATATAAAATTGATCAGTTGATTGTTATATGACAATAAATGATTAGAACTTATTGAAACTTGTTATTTAATTAAAGTTTATCCCGAATCCAATTTCAAATTTGTTTATGAAATTTGAAATTACATCGTAACTTACGTAAAATATAACCATTTTACGATTATTATAATTTTTTATCTGGAAGCACCTAAGCTTATCTATGCGTAAAACACGTGTATACACGTGTTTTACGTAACTTAATAGAAATTTTCTAAGAAATGATATATGACTCGGCAAATAGGTTTTGGTGCTGAAAGGAATATTCTATTCGCCAAATATTTTAAATCAACTCTTTGCAATGGACCCGTTTCGCAATGAATGTAAGTACTTATCCGTAGTGATTTTATATGTGAATGTCATTATCCATAGACTCGATCGAGAACAACATAATTTGATTAAAAGACTTTGAATGTTATAAGTTATTACATGAACATTGAAGGTAGAAACAATTAAAAACAAGAATAAAATTTTGTTTTCATCCTACGATTGCTTTTTTTAAGCCACAGCTATTGAAGAATCGGTGGTATATATACTGATACGCAAAAGAAACGCAACAAGCAGTAATCTGCAAATGTTTGATTTTTTATCTTACGATTTTCAAAAGCGAATAAAGTAAAGCTAAACTCACTTTTCAAAATATCAGATATTTGATAAAAATGTTAAATGTTTATCTGTTTACTTTACTAAGTAAAATATGACTGTTAAAAAACTCCCCTCCCAGCCATTCAAGTAAAACGTGCAAGACTGCCCTAAACAACAATTGCAGTTCAATTTCTACGATACAATAGGTTCATTAACATCGAGATCTGAGCGAAGGAATTATTCTTGGGCATTTTTAAATGCCCGTTTTTCGGATGATTTGGTCGAATTTTCACTAACTTAGAGCAGTGTAGCCACCCTTGGACTTCCGGTACAAGGACTGTCCTTCATGCATATGATATGTAAGACCCTGTTGAGGCGTAATGTAGTGAGATTTTGCATCAGCAACTCTCCATCACCTTTACATTGAAATTTTCCAGCTAGAGCAATGGAAATGCGTACATAAACCATTTTCAAGTAGCCTTAGCATCGTAACGGGAAACGAAAGGAGAGTTTAATTTTTGAAATATTGCTGGATTACTTATGATGAACAGTACAAACCCTTAAAACTCCATAATATTGCCAAATATTTTGTTAAACATGCAATTTTTGATTTCTGTTAAGCAGACTGAAACTTGACTTCCGGTTATGGTATGGAAATCGTTCAACCGTTAAATTACCGATGTTTACCAAATTGAAGATATCCATAGTTTTAAGATACAAAATTCTTTACTTTACATAATTATTTCCCTCTAAAATAGGGAGTTGCGTTTCTTTTGCGTGTCAGTATAGTTTTTGCCCCGTCTGTTCCTTTCTCTGATTGTCCTCAAAACTTGAACTGTTTCCATAACTTTTGACTGGGTGGAGGTATGTTTTTCATATTTTACAAGTGTATTTATTGCGTCAAAATCTATTTTGGGTACGACCCAATTTGAACATTAATCCTTGTATATTTGATCTTATTTTACAACAAATACCAAATTTTTACCATGGCAATAATTTTAGAATAGATGGTGCCTGTACATGTGTTTTCATTCTTCACATATGTATTCATTGTACCAAGGCCTTTCGACTGACATTATACATATATCACAATTGACCTTTTGGTCTTGACTTTGCTGATTTTTTTGTAAGGAGTAAAGTAGTTCATTTGCTAGATCCAGCATCATATCTTTTTTTTTTAAAGGGGGGGGGGGGGGATTATGATCCACCTTGGATGAATGAAATGTTTATTAATTAACTTTTGTAAAGTGATCTGTGAGTATTAGTTGAATTTCCAGACGAGAAATTTTAACCACAATTTTTAATAAAAACAAGCTGAGTTTGTCCAACACTTATGTAAGCTTAGGGCGAAAGTTAAAGTTTTGAGATCTCAAATGTAAGGTCTAAAATATTTTTCTCAATTAATTCATCTATGAAATATGAATGCCCTAATACTAACCGTTAAAATGTTAGGGTAATTGTAAAACTCTAAGATTAATATCAAAAGGTAAAGTATTTTTGATAACCATTGAAAGGTCATGTCACAGTAAATGTGAAGTTTAAAAACCCTGGTACGCATTTTTTTAAAGTTATGAACTAGGTTAAAGTTCCGAAATATTTGTCAAAGTCTGCAAAACTCCAAGGTTGGGATCATAAGCTTAATTATGGTGGAACCCGAAGAAAGATCGTGTCACAAGAAATATACACATCTGTGAAATATAAAAGCCATAGCCCCACCAACTCAAAAGTCACGACTACGGTTAAAGTCTTCGCCCACAAAAAGACAAACAGATAAATAGACAGATAAGCAGACTAGCGGATAGGACAAAATCCAAATAATTACAGGGGTATACACATTCGGTCGTGATGTGAGACTATATTGTTATAAACGTTGTAGACCTGGGCTCGTATGCTAAAAAAATCTCGAGTTCTTCAACACATACTTAAGTTCTGTTTTCTTGCTTAGCAGATGAAAATTTTACTTAACATATTGCTTAGCACGATGCATAAAACTTCTCGGCATTTAAGTGTAGCTCAGTATTATAATGCTTAAAGTAAAGCATGGTCTTTATGTTTCCTAAGTTCTAAATCATATTGCTTAAGATATTTAAAGAGGGTAGTGGCATACGAATAAATGATTTTTACAACAATAGACCAGTGGGCACTGTTGCTAAAAAAAGCAAAATTCAATAAAGTTCTGATCAAGCTTAAATGCATAAGTAAATAAATTACTTTTATTTTCTATTTATATTGTATACTTTTCATAATTCTTATTTCTTATCCATACTTTTTTTGCATTCTATATTTTCAATTTGTATCGTAAAGTTGTTTGAATTGCATGATTTTTCATTTGTTTTTTATATTTAGAATTGCATTTTATAACTTCTTGATCATTGCATTGGATATACTGAGTTGACATATAATTAAGAGTAACTTGAGTACGTAAAAATTCGTCGCCAGATTACCGAAATGTCGAGTTGAAGGCCGCTGCAAGTGTTTTTCCCCTTCTCAAGTAGTTTTTCCTGCAAAAAATTGTTTCCCTAAATTATATTTCTTATGAATACAAACATAGGTCCACTAATGTACAAATATCCCTCACTGCTTAATGACTGTAATGCCCAGTTCATGTCTAAAACAAGCCTGCCACAACAGGTGGTGTCTCTGTATGAAGGAACGATTGTCGGATGAATGATAAACAAACGACCATATATACAAGTACCGATAAAAAAAGGGGGTATGGTAAATTTAACGAATTTATGAGTACTGAAGCATTGTAAATCAATCCACTAGACAGTTAATTATTTTTTCTTTCAAAAGATAAAGTCAGGAAAATTTGTTTTTAATCATGTTGATTAGAGGGATAATGACATCGAAATTTTTATGGCTTTTAAACTAACCGTAAGACAAGTGTCAAAATAATTTGATTAGACAAAGATTTTCTGGATGTACTCTGTCTGTAATGCATCTTAAATATATTTTAATTGGAATGTTTAGTAGGATATACAAGGTCTTAGTGGAGGATATATAGTAGAAGATATATGAAAGTACAAAATACAGAGTCATCAAAGGTATACACAAAAAAGAATATCAAGAACAGAATCTTTAGCAGTGCAATTCGCGTTGGGGAAGTTAAGGTTTGTATTTTTCTTTTTCGTGCTCCGTGGATTTACAATTCTCTTCTGTTGTGCTTTCTACGTCCTTATAATAAGGACTTGCAATATTCTTTAACATCATCCTCCCAATTATGTCTAGCAGTCGGTCCACATTCTTCTTCTGATCTAAGATAAAGCCAGTATCACTGAATGCAATATATCGGTTTTTTGTTTTCTCAATCAACGTTTTAAGTTTCGATGTTGAGCTCAAGGACTGAACATAGTCATGGATATTTATTCCTTCTGCTGCAAGTTTTTCTTTTCCGGTAAAAACGACAATAAGATATTCATAAAAGTGGCTTCTCAGATTCTTTTCATAAAACTCTATGGCCTTTTCGTCGCTCTCTGCAAACTGTCCTATTTTAGTGACAAAAAGTATGACATGTGGCCCTGGTTTAGCCAATAACAGACCCTTCATTATTTTATCCTTCATCAATTTGTCGCTGGTTGTTACACCAGGGGTATCTACTACCCTTAAATATTGTCCGAGGTGATTAATGATTTGAGCTGCTGATGATATTAATGTTCCTGGCTGCTCTGAAAACACTAGCGGAACTGCAAAAACCTTTTTACCGATAAGCACATTGCCCAACGTGCTTTTACCAACGCCTGTTCGTCCAGTTATCATCACTCGCAATGGTTCCGAATTTTCCAGTGAGTCTTAAAAAAGAAATAAATGTATTTTTAAATTCATATTTACTATTTTACTAGTCTATTGAGCTCGCTGCGCTCGCTATTGAACACCGGTAATCGTTTAATATTAGACCAAGTCCGCTTTGAACTGTTTGCATAACTTGAATATGCAAAAATCTACTTGAACACAATCAACTCACACCCTAACCTACATGTATCATAATAATGTAAAATAAATACATTAACTATAGTTTACTATAGTTAACGATAGTTTACTATAGTTAACTTTAGTAAATCAAAGTGTCAAAGTTTTCGCCAAAGTTTTTCAAAGTAACAAAATTTTCACTAAAGTTTTTCAAAGCGTCACTAAACTTTTTCAAAGTGTCAAAGTTTTCGCCAAAGTTTTTCAAAGTGTTTAAGTTTTCGCCAAAGTTTTTCAAAGTGTCAAAGTTGTCGATAAAGTTTTTCAAAGAGTTAAAATTTTCGCCAAAGTTTTTCAAAGTGTCAAAGTTATCACATTAGTAAATCAATGTTTTCAAAGTGTCAAAGTTATCACTATAGTTAACTATAGTAAACTATTGTTAACTATAGTATTTTTCAACACCTTCCAAAAACCAATTTATTGCCTTTATAAAAAGGGAATGGCTGAGTAATTATGAAATAAGAATAATCTTTAATAAAATTCAAGGAACATATATATGGCTCATATCTGCTCAAAAAATTATTAACGAATGCATATTACATTGTGCTCCTTGTAAATTTTTTTTTTATGTAATTAAGGTTTTTATATGCACCAATAAACATTCTAAGTTACAGATATAAAACATGAAATCCTAGTGCTAAGAACTGTTTATCTGAAATGCTTAAACATTTCATACAATAAAAAAGTTTATTTGTTATTTTTTAAGTAATTATATAAAGAAAATAATCAACAATCGCAAAAGCAACTTGTCTTAGGTGCATAATTATAATGATTTATTATATCATAGTAACTAGGTAACTAAGTAGTGTATTATATTTTAATATTCTGAAAATTATACACGAAATACAGCTGAAACTATACAATATGGTTTTTAATGATGAATTCTAAATAATTTAGATAATCATCTGCTTCATGTACTTGCCTACTTGTTTTAAGAGTTAAACTCAACAGCATATATCAGCTATGATTTAGAGTTCCTTTCAAGCATTACAATGTCAGGAAGGTCATATTATTATCTTAATGAGATTTGCCCCTGAGCTTTTGAGTAGATTATTATATTAACCTATGAAAAAACCTGCATGATGTTCTACTTCTTACAACCAATTTGGACTCTACAATGCCAATCTAGCTATTATAACTTATTAATTAAAGTTCCGTGATAAATTCCATACAAAAAAGAAGTTTTTGAGGAACTATATTTTGTGGCGGAAAAATGATAATGTGTTTCTCTTTCGAAGAATTTAAAATTTATTAATTGTTTGATTCCTATTTTACATGCAGCCTGCCCACAGACTTTTATTGTTCAATAAACTGTTTCATACTGGTCCAAAAGTATTGATTATATAAATTGTCATTATTTCTATCATTGCATTTGATAAATATAGTAAATATATTGTGAAAATAAAGATAAAATACATGTATCCCTAAGTTAAGCACTATTTAAGTAATGTCTATATAAAAAAAAAATAGTAGCATTACAGACCCCGCTTTTATTTTTTTTTTCTGAAAAACATATGTATATAAGATATTTTAAACCATTCCTTTTAAAGTCAGTAAAATTTCCATACTTTCAAATTATATTTTTCTTGTTAAATTTGTAATGCCAGAAAAATTGAAATGTTCCAAACAGGTCAAATAATTAAACACGCGGAGTAATTTGAAATTTTTTTCGTTGTCAACAATTTAAATGTGTCTATTTAAAATGGAAAAAAACTGCGTATTTTCAGGGCAAAAAGGTCAAACTACATGCTTTCTAGCGCCAAAAGAAGCGCATTTTCCCATATTTTTGTTTTGATTTTTAATAGACCTATGCGTAAAAATTCTGAAAATATACGAGTACTTGATAAAAAAAATCTCATAACTTTTGATGGCAGATGGCAAGATCCATCCTCTTTAAGTTCGTCAATTTTTAGTCAAATATGTTTGATATCAATTTTATTCCGCTTACCTACGCTGCATGATTTCTGATCATTTTGTAAAAACATGCCATCTGGACATAAACATTTTGCTGTATTATCAGACGAAGGTATGCAAATATGCGAACAGCCTCCTCTTTTATACGTGCAGCCATTATATCCTAAATAAGTAAAAATTATAAAGATTATGACTAAAATAGGAATCTAGATGATAGGATGCATACATATTTCTTATTCTAAAAATAATTTAAAAATGAAATATAAGATTTTTTAAAAATTGTAATTTATAATTTAAATATATTATCTAATAGATATACCTAAAACATATCTTCCACTGGAAAAATGGATTCCATTCAACTGTGAAAATTTTGCTGTTCCCACAGGATAATGCATCCCACTTTTAAGCGATAATTCCATAACATGCCTAAATGTATAATTGTGCCTTGTAATTTAATGTATTTAGTCAATTTACGCCTTAGCCATTAGGCCCAGAGACTAATCTCACACCTGATCATTTTGGATAAGAAATATTACAAATCAGTTTAGTATTGAAAAGAACATAGAACAAACTGACATTTATATTTTCTGAGGCCTTTTCTGAATAAATATGATATATAATGGCTTCACTATTCTTAAAATGATCATGCTTTTTTGGATATATCCTTTATATACCTTTGTAAACCTATAATTCCCTGTTATAGTCCCCCAGTTCTCTCGATGGTAGTGATTTGAACAAATTTAATTATTTCGGGATCATTTTATATCATTATAACAAATCATGACTGTGCTATTGTGGAGACATTCAAAGGTGCATTCCAATGCAGAAAAAAAATCATCATTCCGGATCCACCCTACTACAGGTACCAGAGCAACATGATTTGACCATAATTGAATCTACAACACATGACTATGCTTCCGTGTAGATATAATTAATCCCAGCTTTGCTGTTCTCGAGAAGATCTTGAAAGCTTTTTCTATGTGTTCCCATGTAAAGCTTTGTTTCCCTTTCGTTACCCAATTCTACCCACGGTGTTCAAATTTGAACAAACTTGAATCTGCTCTTTCTGAAAATACTTCAAGGTTAATATGACTTATCACAGCCTTGCTGTTTTCTAAAAGAGGATTAAAAAGATTTTGCCTACGTATTCATATGTAAACCTTCTACGTGTATCCCCAATTTTGGACACCCTTTACCCCAGGGGTCATGATTTGAATCTTCTTGAAGATTCTCTCATTTAAATAAGACCAATCATGGCTTGGTAGTCCTTGAGAAGATCTTCAAATATTTTCACTGTGTATTACTACATGCATATGTATTTTAAACTTTGATTGCCCCACCCAACCTATGGGGGTCATGTGTTGAACGAACGTGAATCTACATTACCTAGAAATGCCTTCATCTAAATAGACCAATTATACACATGTACTTTGCAGCTCTTGGGAAAATTTCAAAATAGTTTTCAACATATTCTTATGCAAAACTTTGATCCTCCATTGTGACCCCTCCCTGCCATGTTTTGAACAAACCCGAATCAATCATATCTGGGAATGCTTCCAAATAAATTTTATGTTTCGATGATCGGTTGATTTTATTATGTTTAACGTATGCCGGTGATGGGCTTCAAACTTTGACCTTTACTCGGCACTCAGGGCCATTGCACAGTGAGGGATCTTTATCGTGCCAACTCCTGCCACTTGCACGGGGCCTCGGTTTTTAAGGTCTCATCCGAAGGACCCGCAAGTTTTCCTTCAAAGTGCCGAGCGCATGGTTAAGGAACAGTTGCTACCAATTTTAACGACTGTCAGTCGCGACCGAGATATAAACTCACGACCTCCCGATCACGGACGGAGCGCTCTACCGACTGAGCTACCGTGAACGGTTTTATGTTTTGAAACACAGTGATTCTTTAGAAAAGAATTTTATAAATCTGCGATCAATTTTTCTATCTCAACTTCGAGAAATAGTGGCACTTCATTTGAACAAACTCGCATATATTTTACGGAAGGATACTTTTGGTTTAAATTGGCCTAATAGTTCTTGAGAAGAAAATAAAAACGTGAAAAGTATGCGACGTCGACAACAACCACGACAGACAACGGATATTTCGATCAGTAAAGCCCACTATGACAAAGTAAATTTTTTCATGCTTCATCAAAACAAACAAATACTGAGACCTTCTTGACCAGTCTGTGTAATATAATTTTGTTCCAGCTAGAGTTAATCCAAAAAAATGAGCTTTGTTGTATTGATCACTAATAATTGATCGATCTGTTCCATCCAAGTTCGATTTTTGTATTCGGCCAAATTTAGCGTCAGACCAGTACATAATTCCTTCTGAAAAGAAAGAAAAATACATGATTTCCTTCGGCAAATTTTAAGTATCTATCTATTAATTGCTTTATAAATAAATAAAGTTAAGCAATTGCAAAGTCGGAGGACAAACTTTTCAAAATGCAGAATTGTTCATTGATATTGAGATTAATATGTTATTAAACAAGAATAAAGGTATTTCATTTAATCATGCAGAGGATATATGATGATGTTATTCAATTTTGTCATAAACAATCCTAGACAATATAGCTATTGCTATTTTTTTTTATCATCACCTAATTAAAGGCAAGGATAAAACAATTATGGTTTCCTATTTTTTTGTTGGTGTCTTTGTTGGTAAGATGTAATTTTTAGCTCACCTCAACGTTGTAAAGGGGAGCTAATTTTATATCCTCGGCGTCGATGTCGGTGTCGGCGTCCTGGGTTAAGATTAAATTTTTTAGAGCAGTTATCGTTTTAAGTATTTCTATGTCCTATATTGATTTGACATGCATGGTAGATGTTTTTAGTGTGTTTCATTGTACCAGTCAAATTTTCAGATTCTGCAATTTCAGCAAAGGAATGACCAGGTTAATGTGTTTGGAGCAGGTTAACATCTTTTGTGCAGTTTTTGGTGTAGGTCTCATTTCTGAGTAACTATAGTCCCTATGTAGACCAAACGTGCATGGATGATACATCTAAGGATGCAAAATACCAGACTTGCTTCGGATGCTGAATCTGACCTATGATTTCTGTTTGAGTGAACAGGTTAAAGTTTTAGGTGCAGTTTTCATTTCAAAGATACTATGAGCCCTATAATGACCAAACTTGCATGGATAGTACATCTTAGGATTCATACTACCAGACTCGATTCGGATGCTGAATCTAACCTACATTTTCCGGTTGAGTGAACAGTTACTATGAGCCCTATAATAACTAAAATTGCATGAATGTTACATCTAAGGGTATATTCTACCAGGCTGGCTTCATATGCTGAACCTGACAGGTTTTATTTCTAAATAACTTTTAGCTCTATGTTGAGCAAACTTACATGGATGATACATCTTAGAATGCACACTGAATTCGTTTTCCAGATAATGGACCTGGTAAAAGTTAAGGGTGCAGCTCTATTACCATGAAACTATAAGGCTTATATAAACAACTTGCACAAATGATGCATCAAGGGATGAAATCTCTTAAACTTGCTTCAGATGCTGGATTTTAATTATGTTTTCATGCTGAATAACTAGTTTGATGTTTTATATAGGTCTATTCCAAAGTATCAAATCAAAATTGCATAAATTTTGCATTTTTGGGTGTACACTTTTCGTTGGTTAATTGTGTGACTTTGCCTTACTTAAATGCAACATTCGTTGAGGTGAGCTCTGTAATATCTGATTACCTAGTATGTGTTTTCCTGAAAAATATTGAATATGAACATCCTATCATATTTCATTTATAAATTACCACCGAAGTTGGTTACAAAAGTAATGTCAATTGCAAATGTAATGGTCAAGGGATCAGAAATTATCCCTATCTCTTCTCAGTGAAACGTTATCAGGAACAAAATGTGTTTGTGAAACACTTAAGAACCCGTTTGGCAACATACATGTAGCGAAGAGTAAATTTCCTAAATATAAATTATTTATTGGTACCAAGAGTAAGATTTTCTCAGAAGAAATAAGATTATGAGATGTGAAAGCCCTAGCTCCACCTGTTCAAAGTTTTTGTCCAAGGATAAAAGTTTGAAAGGTATGTCAAACTCCAAGATCAAATGGTCAAAGTTGTGGGTTTCATAAGAAAAGTCTTGTCACAAGTATTACAAATGTGAAGTATAGCCTTAACCGTTTAAGGGTCAAAGTTCTCAAAATCCAATAAAAGACCTTGTTACAAGGATTAAATATATGAATTATGAACGCCCTATGTCTAAGCCTTCAAAAGTTATGGTCAATGTTTTTTTTAAAAGTAGGTAAAAATCCAAGATCAAGGCCAGAGTTAAAGTTCTTGTTAATCAATGAAAGGATTACATACTAGAATGTTAAGTATGAAAGTCATAGCCCTCATCGTTAAATAGTTATTGCCATGGTTAAAGTTTTTTTTGTAAGCATGGAGATCTTAAAGATTAAGGTAAACGGTCAAAATTGTTGGTATCCAGGGAAAGGCGTTGTCACAAAAATACTTATGTAAAATATGAAAGTCTTAGTATATACCGTCAAAAAGATTTGATCAAATTAAAGTTTGGAATTTTAATTTCTTGTAAACGTAGGTCAAAGTCCAAGGTCTAGGTCAAAAGGTCAAATATAATGGGACCCAATGAGAGGTCTTAACACAAGGAATATACATGTGAAATATGAAAGTCAAAGTTCCACTTAATCAAAGGTTATATGCAAGGTTAAAGTTTTTTGACGGACGGACAGACTGACAGACTAATGAAAATAATTTTCCCCTTGCAGGGGACAATAATTCACTCACACCAGTGTCAATTAATAAACATTGAACTTTACCTCGGATATCTATAGCTAGCCCGTTCGGCCACAGTAAACCTGTTGTAATAATAGCCTGTCTCTCTGTTCCGTCGTAATTCGCTTTTTCTATTCTGGGACTCATGCCCCAATCGGTCCAATATATAATTCTGTTTGGATCAAATCAATTAAGATTTTTTAAAAAGAAAAATGCTTTATAAATTATTATCATCTGTAAAAAGTGTTTAAAATATACAGAGCATTTCTCCTCTTATTTTTTAACAAAATAGTTGCTGGGTAATCATTGTAACAAATCCGGTTTTATGATATAAAAGAGAACAGTTAATCCTTTCTAATATCTTTTTTTAAGAAAAGTCCTCTATTTAAATACTTAAATAGTAGATATGATATTGAGGGTGACTGCAATTCAAATACAAACAGCAAATTACAATGATGGAATATAGCTATAAATGGTTGTAGAAGTAAATAAAAACATTTTTTGAAATACAGCTAAATTTAAATAAAACTGCTGATTATCTAAATGACCAAAAATGCATTTTATTCACCCAGTTTTAGGTATTGGAACAATTGCTCTTGGTTCCTCCAAATCGTCTTCTATTATTGTTCTTTGATAGTTATTGCCGTGAAGATTTACCACCGATATAGTTTTATGTCCGGTATCTGTGTAGAAAAGTAATCCAGATACAAAGTCCAAACCAAGTCCATCAACTTTTCCTTCTAAAAATAAAAATTGCTTGATAAATGTTATTTTATTTGTATGATATGATAAGAGCCAATTTTGGCCCCCTATAAATGAATATTTTAGAATGACATTCAGATATGTTTTATTTATTTTTATTTTGTAGAAGAGATTATATAAGAAATATTTCCAATTAATTTTTTACATTTATGTGCACTCACTAGCTGTAAATGACATGAGAAATAATGCTATCTTTGCTATTAAACCAAAAAGCCAAAAATATGCCTTTTTCTTGATGTTTTTTCTTATGGGAAACATAGAGCGCAGTGTAGAACATACATATTTTTTCTGTCACTAAGTAGTATTGAAAAGATACATCTTTGGTAAAAATATAAATCTTGTTCTAGGCTGCGCTCTATATTTTCTGAAAGAAAAACTTCTTGAAAATAAGCAGTTTTATGCAAAATATGCTGAAATGGCGGGAAAACGTGATTTTTATGATGTCATATTTCTAAAATAACGGCATTTTGATCAAAATGAAAATGACCAATAAAAGTCGCATATATGGATGTACAAATTAAAACTATACATAGAGTAAAATTAAGATATCTATTTTAAGGGGCCAATTGAGACATTTACCATATATCGCTCTTTGTTGATTTTACAATTCATGTTTGTTAAAATCACAAGGGAAAAAAATCACCGTTCAATGATAACCATTTCGACATCAAGCTTTATTCCCTCAAATATATTTCATAACGTTTAACCTGTTTCGTATCATCCCCGACTTTTGTGAAAGCAAGGCGACAGTAAATCTCGTCCATCAATAAAACCTTTAACCTTGGACATATCTTTAGAACCGAGATAGGACTTTCATATTACATATGTATTGTGCCTGTGACAAGACCTTTCGAAATACACTATGATTTTGATCTCGTGATCTTAACCTTGATGTTTGACCTACATTAAAAAATCAAGCATCACATTGTACTTGTCATAACCTTAAAAGAGGAGAGATAGGACTTTCATATTAGAGATGTGTATTATCTGAGACAATGTCTTACTTAAGGGGGCCGACTGTGGTTTTATTTTGCAAAAAATACAATAGAGAAACTCTTCATTTTTTTTTACCATAAATTACTAACTGTAGATGGAAAGTTTTGGGGAAATCTACCGTCCAGGTATTTGTGAGGGGCCGTCTCAAAAAACAGGTACATTTTTAATAGGATCATATCGAAAAATGCCAATTTTCAGCACTTTAAAGCAAATTATACGAATACTACAATAGACTTTTTGTTCAAACTATAATTTTTGATTAGTTATACTTTATTATACCACATATGACAGAAACACAAAATCCTACCGTCTTGTTACGAGATGGGGCATCTCAAAATACCAAAAAGTTTCCTGTTTTTATAAAGTACTGTAATGGGTAGCGTATTTGGCCATGCCTACTATACTTAAATCAGAAAAATAATGAAAATGGACCCTTCCAATAGGCTGATCACCCCTCTGAGTAGGTAGAATGGTCCAAAGGTATATAAATGCCCGGCATTATTCTGACGGAATCAGTTGTAGAGATCAGAAGAAGAAAACTGAAGAATAAAGCGCAAGGTAATAAAGTAATTACTTGAGAAATAATTAAATAAAGGTTGGAAGCACATTAGTGGAAAGCGAACAGTCTAGAGGAATTGTGGTGAGGTACCAGGGCGAAGTAATTCTGTGTTAGGGTGAAAGGACCTGGTACTTCACTTAACAATAGGAACTCTGGCTGTTCCAGAAACACAGTGCATGTTACCTTGCTCAGGAACCACGGCCTACCATTGAAATTAATAGTACATAGTTCTAAAACAATAATAACTAAGATAGAATAAGAGGAAAAACATATGACTGCCGTCATGAGAAAAGGGTCCTTATCTTTTGACGTCACAATGCTCAGAAAACGACGTCAAAGTCGCTTTATTGTAAACACGGAAGTAAAAAAAAATGTCAACTTCGTTTCGTGATCTAGAAAAAAAAAAATAGATTTCAAAGTGTAACAAAAATTGGAAAATTGATGCGGACATTTTAATAGGTATATAGTATGATATTATTACTATTCAATACATGTACGTGAGTTTATTTATGATTCTGCATAAGTACATGTATTTAACTTGATGTTGATTGATACGCGACATTGGACATGCACCTTGCTAGGAACAGCGATGAAAACGACGTCTATTCGTAACTAAATTAAAGATGCTGCCTATTTGTTTTTGAGAAATTTCCAAATGCTTAAATTTGAATTCATTCTAAGAAGTCTTAATATTAAAAGGTGTATTCCATTCCATACACGTTGTAATACTTTTTTCGGAGAGAGAAAGAAAGAGCGAGCGAGAGGTCTATGCACTTATTGTATTACCGTTCTTATAAGCGCTTCTTTTTTCTCTGAAAAACATATACCATAATCTAAAATTTATTAAGCCATTAAATTTTGATCCATAGTTAATCATACTGATGTATCCCAATAGCTAGCCCACTGTTAATTGTCGATTTTAAAATGTATGTAAAAAAGGGGGATAAGTAGACAAGCCAAAAAAATATATGCGGTTAATGTTCAAACTAAAAAACATAACCATCTTTGACTGGACATAAATATTCCGGTAACATGTGAGATCCAATTAAACCTTCTACATCAACAATGAATAATTCTATATACTAAATCAACAATAATAGAATATGCTAAGGAAAAAACGGAAAAAATAAGGAGGATGG
This sequence comes from Saccostrea glomerata, assembly GCA_003671525.1. NCBI lineage: Eukaryota > Metazoa > Mollusca > Bivalvia > Ostreida > Ostreidae > Saccostrea > Saccostrea glomerata. The sequence continues at coordinate 56,606 of PRKT01001039.1, read as the reverse complement.
GGGTGCCATGAAAATTTTGCTTAAAATAAATTTTGTTTCAAAAACTGATTTAAAATGATCCAAATAATACATGTTTCAATTTTCTTAAATTTTTTCGATGAAATGAATGAATGAAATCCTACTGAACTGAAATATGTTAAGGAATTAAATACGGCTAGTGTAGACTTTACCTAAAAACATAATACATTTTAAAGAAATGAACAATATAACATCGACAGTAATATTATGAATGGGGATATTTATAAACCAGAAAAAAACGCTATAGATTAAGCGAAATGATAGCTGAAGAAGTGTAGCCCCC
>PRKT01001039.1:42219-56261 GCA_003671525.1 Saccostrea glomerata | reverse complement strand
CAAAAAAAAAAAAAAAATAACGGCAGACCGGAGAGCTACAGAGCCATCCATGGTAAAAACTGTATTCAGTATATTTATTACGCACAAAATACTTGCGCTTAGTTCTAGATTAATTCTTCCAAATTCTTACCTAAATCACGAACAAGATAGATTTAAAAGAAAATACCTTACTCCTCTATAAAGTACTCTCGTAGTTGACATCTGCACGAAGTGTGTTGGACGGGGGAATATCTTTCAAACCAAAATGGCAGTATAAAAAAAACGAAGTTTTCGATAATCTCAATATCAGGACCAGGAGGGCTATTAACAACAGTTATAAGAAATGTTTTGTTGTGAAAACAGTTTTGTTGTGAAAACAGTGAAATAATATGTTAGGAACACTCAGTTCGTAATATTTTGAGATGACATTTTAAAACATGGAGAAATAAATAGAGAAACAGCGCACCTTTTTCAATGGGTGGAACTGCAGTTCTCTGTCAAAATATTTTCTTCGGAGAGCTACAGATATGCAGCTAGCGAAAGAAGTACGAATTCCTTGCTAATGTCAGATATGGCGACATCTTTTGAGAATCACTGATAGAGCAAAAAGTCTTAGTGACAAGTGGTTATGGGTGTAATTTCCAAAAGTTATGAAAATGTTTAAATTCATAAACCACTTCAAACCTTAGACAACAAAGAAGTCTGAATTTTAGAATGATGAAAAATTAAATTTAAGCACTGGTGATGTTCATTGCGGAAAAAGGACGTTCGTGCAAAACTTTAATCGTCATGAAATATATTTCACTGACTACTGAATTCATGATATGAAGTAGATAAGTCTCGTTTTACTTCAACTCTGATACATGTACATGTATCTAAATACCCCGCATATCTCGACATTTATTAAATTTCCGTTGATATCAAAATACTGAAGTTGATATCATAATCCTATAATGGCTCCGAGGAATGGAATTAATAAACAAACTCAAATATTTCTGTATTGAAAGAAAAATAATGTCTACATTACAGTCACACGCAAGAAGCATCAGGGAGGGCTGGGGGTACATTGAAAGTTCGACCCCCCCCCCGACTTTTTGTTGCAGCATAGTCAAATAAGTGCACAATAGGACAAAAAGCAGTGTATTACATGTATGTTTGATAAAGAAAAAAGTCTGATTTAACACCCCCTCCCAAGGTGAAATTGGATTCGAGTTTGGACAATCCCTACTTTTTATTTTATTTTATGGTGAATTGAATTTTTATTTTGGCTGTCCCCCACCCTCTTTTCAAACTATGCTACGTCACTGAGTCAGTAGGGAACAGGCGAAATCGGGTCATATATATACATTTTTAATTTTGATATATCGAGAAAGTAGTACTTGTGTGTTTTGAACTAATAACTACTAGTATAAGAAAAAATGGATTATAGAGGTAGATTATAACTTAACCGCATTGCCTCGTACAAAATACGTAAACGTGTGTTGGACGTAATATTTCATTATTGGTCAAGACAGTCGCATCGAAATCATGTGAAAAGCTATTATTAGGTGTCAGATTAGCCAATGTCACGGAGGAAGATTAAAAGATTACCTTTCCTGGCGTTGAAAAAATACAAATGTTATGTTCAAATGAAACAGAGTAAAGGTGCCTCAAAATTAAAAAAAAAAAAAAAAGGTGAATGTGCAGAAATATTTGGGACCGATTTTAACCGTGATTTACTTTAAAAAAAAAAGAAGTTAAACTACAATTTCACATTTTAGGAATAAGTTCAAAGAAAGTTTCAATTTAAGGTACAGTATATAAACCATTCATAAGACGATCCCTTGACATCATTTTCCCCTTTATTATATTTTTAAACCATAACTAAGACAGGGGAAGAAAATGATTTGTATAAACAATTGAAGGTAAATGCTTTAAACATTTTAACAAAATATTTTAATAAAAGTTAACTTAAAAAAAATCCGCTTGCATGGAAGTAGCAAACATGAATTCAATTCATGCATTCATAATTTTTATAAACAGAATAAACATTTTTTAAAAACAAGTTTAAATATCTTGGCGCATCTGCATTTATTCATTTTTCGGTGATACAGAAAATATATGTTCGAAGTGCTTTTTTGCGAGGGAATGTCCCGTCCTTCAGGGATTCTCTCTCTATTTCTTTTAATGTTTAAGTATAACAGTGCTTTATATATATTATAAATTGAGAAGATTATTTTATATCACAAGAATAATTCGTATGGATTTAAACAAGTATAATTTTTCCTACTGAATATATTATAAACCTTTCCTAGATTTTGTCTAGACCCACAGCCCCCCTTTACGATATTACTAGATCTGTTCTAAAATAGTATGAAAATACTTAATATAACAAACGAAATCCCTTAGGAATAGTCACGTTACCGCCTGGAAGAAAAATATTTTCTCAAGTTTATAATTTTCAAAACGATTGAGTTTATTTAAAGAGCGTTATTTTAATACAATTTTTGGAAACGGTATTTGACGCAGTCAACGTCATTACGTTTTCAGTGAGTAACGTCAAAGTTGTTTTGATTCGCTTTACTAAAATGCCCATAAAATAGTGAAAAAGCGAGATATTTTCAAAATGTATGTATATTTGCATTCAGAAAGAGTCCGGCTATCAAAATTTACCAAAAAGTCAATTTATGAAAATTTGACCTTAAGGGCCCTTTTCTCATGACGGCAGTCATATATATTAAAAAAAGAACCCTTGTCCCTTGTAGAACCCAGTAGGATTACACGTTACAGTACTACAAAATATAGTTATTTCCATATCCTTATTTAATTGCTTCAAGTTCAGCATCAAAGGCCTGACTTGTACACATCTAATTATGAAATGTTCAGTGTCTTTGAGTGTCGATTCACAAGTAGTGCTCTGGCACATGTGCCAACCAATACAGTCAATGGAACCTCGGTAGGAGGGCAGCTACATGACTAAGTGTAAAAAGAAAATGCGGCCACGAGACTGTCCCAAGTAGGGAATTTACTGAATCGATCCTCGATCAGGGGCAGGTTGGTTAATACATGTTCATCAGCCTTAAAGTTGCTCAATTCAGGACGAACATTTCTCTCGTCGTCAGGGCTGATGAGTGGGTAATCTACCTCAGGTTAACTTTCTGCTAGGTTCCTTGAACAAAATTGCACTGGTCCAACAAGCCATGTGTCTAGCATATTACCAATGTCCACAACTAATCCTCTTGTTGCTGCATCAGCTGGGTTCTGGTGAGTGGGTACGTAGCTCCACTGGCTAGGGGATGACACAGCATGAATCCTAGCAATCCTATTACTTACATAGTTGTAAAATCTTCTTGCCTGTTTTTTATGTGTCCCAACTTAATCTTACTGTCTGTAAAATACTGGATCGATGACGTTGGGATAGAAAGATGATCCGACACAAATTCTCCTATTCTCCTATCCAGTACAGCACCACATAGCTCCAGTCATGGAATACTATGCCCTGCTAGAGGTGCAACTTTAGACTTTCCCATGACAAATGTCCTGCTTTACCTTCAGGTAAACTGCAGCCACAATCGCTGTTTCAGATGCGTCGGAAAAACATCAGCAGTCGTAGGTCTGATGCTAAGCTCAGTGACTGTGGAATGAACATCCGGGGAATCTTTAGACTGCTCAACTGATCAAGCGACTTGCTCCAACTCTTCCATATATCTCGGCACTCTTCTGGTAAAGGATCATCCCAGCTTCGACTCCCTGTACACATCTCACCTAGAATCATCTTCCCACATATCGTCACTGGAGACAGAAAGCCAATGGGGTCAAAGATACTATTTACCCTTGAAAGGATTCCACGGCGAGTGAAGGGAACATCAGCACCTGGCTTCTGGAAGAAGAAACAGTCAGATCTCAGAAACCAAGCCAATCCAAGGCTGTGCTGAGCTAAATCATTGTCACCACCAATTGACAAGTCCTTAACGTCCTTACCCAAGTCTTCTGGAGGAAACGCATCAACCACCTCTTGTACATTTGACACAATCTTATGTTATCTTATTTCCCCCTCTTCATCAAGTACTTTCTGATTTCGTTTCATAAGGTCTGTGACTCCTGCAAGAGTAGGTCGAGACATCAATGCGTCATCAACATAAAAGTCCTGGTGTACAAAGTTGACTACATTGGGATCCGCGTCTCGTACTGCCCGTCTAAGCCAATATGTTGCCACTGCGGGGAAAGGCCGATTCCCGAACACATGGACGCTCATACGATACTCTACCATCTGACTATGTGGATCGTTGTTCTCATACCAATAAAACCGTAAGTAGTCTCTATCTCTTTCCTTTATTAAAGTTCGGTAAAACATCTGCTGGATGTCTCCTGCTATTGAACACGAATCCTTGAGAAATCGTAACAAGATTCCTAGTAAGTTGTTCGTCAGGTTTGGACCGGACAAAAGACTGTCATTTAATGAGCATCCTTGGTACACGATTGATTAATCGAATACGGCTCGAACTTTGCCAGGCTTCTTAGGAGGGTGAGTTACAGCAAATTTCGGGATGTACCAACACTCATGTCTATATACTATCTGTAAGGCTCTTTCTGCTGCTCCTGTGTTGAAAATGTTTTCCATAAAGTCACACATCTGCTTGAGTTTCTCTGGGTTTTTCTTCAAACCTTGGTCAAGGTTGACAGCTCGTTTGAATACTTGAGTTCTGTTGTTCGTAAGCTTAGGACGAATGTCCTTAAATGGAAGTTGAGAGGTCCAGTTACCACTAGAGTTCTTCTGAAAGGTTTGGTCCATCAAAGAGAGGAATTCACGATCTTCCACTGAATTGCCAACCTTGTTATCATGTCTGTCTGTGTAAAACACATTGTCTCCCTTGAATTCTAGGGCCTGAGAAGATCTGCAGTTAGTAGGGCCTTGGACCTTCAGATGAAAACTGTTTTCACATGGAGTGAATATCGGTCCTCTACCTCTATGTTAGAAACCTGGTAGTGATGACTCGGTGACAATTCAAAGCCGCTACATCCGAAACAGGCACATATTATCTTCAAGAAAAACGTACATCATTAATTAGATAATATATGGAAATAAATTATAAGATTGATTTAATAGTTTAGATCAACAATTTTTACATGAAAAACAAAGATCAAAAACGTTATTGACAAACAGGAGCTCCTGACGGTAATTTAATATCTGTTGTGAAGTCACCTTTGAAAAGAATAACTTTATTGGTTACGTGTATAACTAATCATGAAGAAAATTCATACCCGAGTAATTTTTCCATTGGTAGAAGCCTAAATCATGACATATCTTTTACACATTAAGAAATTCCTTTAATATAATCCATAGTAATTTTTATATTGATATGCATATTTAAAGAATAAAGGAAAATCAGATATTTTTAAAGAGTTTTTTTCAAAGGAAGTTTAGTAACGAAACTAAAATACTGTAAACAAACTTTAATTCGCAACGACTTTATTTCGGGATTTACCAGGGACAAACTAGTTCGCGACGATTAATTTTCGCGACCAAGACTTTTTGGTTCGCGGCGAGAAATATTCACGATGACCAGGAACTCGCGATCTTTGAGAAAATTCCTCGCACGCGAATAAAAGTTGGATTACAGTATTGCCCGTTTACAGATAAAAGTACTTTGTTGTGAAAAAATGCTCTTCATGAGATATACATGTACATGTATATGTAAGCAATACATTTGATTTTTCGAAGGTGATTTCACGCAGTATCAACAAAGGACTATTTTTTGAGTGACCTAAATTTTTTTTTTTACTTTTGAATTTTTATATTTTTTAAAAGAAATAAGAATTTCAGGGATATAATTTAACAAAAATTGATACAATTTATGGACAATCATTCAATAAGAAAAACGAATATATCTTTTTAGCGATTAGAATCGGACTAAGCGGCTTTAACTATATCAGATGTTTATATGTTTTATGAATTATATGCTTAAAAAAATGAAAAGAACTTTACATGTAATCAAAAATTAAATATTGTGTCGCAAAATCAGATCAATTTTATACATACTCGTACATCCGTAGTTTTATTTCAAAAAATATTTAATTCAATAATGTCTCTTATGAATGAATAGCAGAAAACTCCCTTTTTACCAATGAGACCCAAAAAGTCTTAAAGTTTCCATCCTGAAAATTATTCTGGGGAATGACGTGGCATTATTTTGCTTCAATGGAATTTTCTTTTTGGTGTCTTTACTTGAACTTACAGTTTAAAACGAAAGTTACTTGAAGTTAAAAGATTTTTAAAACGTCACGGCAGATTGTACGTGAAAAGATTCTGAAAGCGGAAGGTAAGAACATGGTCTGATTTACAATTATTTATTCAAAAAATAGGTTATTTTTCCCTTTCTAGTTGACTTAAAACCTTATTTTATTCAGATCGGGGACACGTAGAAGTACAAACTGAGAAGAGAATTAGTAAATGTATTGAAAGTGATAATATTTATTTTTAATATTAAAACCATTCATTTCATGTAAAAGTTTTCAGGGAGGGGGCGAAATAAGTAATATACTTATGGTTTTATTATTACGTTCCAATTCTAAAAAAACTGAACATCCAAGGCTTCTTCTATCTCTGAGCCTCCAAAATATAAGAAATAATAAAGGAACATAATAATTATACTTATATATGTAACCATTATAACAACAATAATATTAATAAAATAATAAAATATAAGAAATGAAAAATGTAAGAAATTTAACCTGAAAGAATACGTTTATTTCTGAGGCAGGTACATGATTAGAATTTATGATAACTAATTGAGACGTTATTTAATATGATTTTACACAGACCATATCGATAATTTTATCACTCTGGCAGTCTTGCAATTTATATATCAAAGTCAAATTCTAAATATATATCCAGATAATGGTATACTTTTTATTTATACTACCCATACTGAAAATACATGAGAATTTTGTTCTTCAAAAGACTGTTTAAAACACTGTATGTTAATTTGTTAACGATAATTGTTAAGGGATTTTTTTTTATGAATAAAAGTTCCTTATATTCCAATATCTCGTCAAGTCTGACCAGTTTAATTCATGATACACATATTTATCTCTTTTTACCGATCAATAGCATTCTTTTCGTGAGATTCAATCGCATGAGACATTTAAAAAACCAGAAAAACGGTTTTTAAAGATAGACTATAAATCGTCTGTTGCATAAAAATATCCCAATGTTAGATAAGGTGTGTATAAAACTATCCCTATATTGAAAAAAATATATATTAAATAAAACGTACAACATACTTGAGTAACAAGCCAATGTCAACAAAAACAAACTCTTGTTATTTTCTTGTGCTATATCTGATACTTGCAACTGATGACTCTTCATCAATTACTTGAAAATTGATAATAATGTGATGAGAATTTGGCAACAATGGCATGTAAAAAGATTCTTTTAAAGGGTAGGGGTTAAATATTGTGAATATTGTGTGTAATTTTTTATGACTTGGAATAAGATAAACAGGTATTTTTTTAGCCATAATATCTTTTATAGAAAACAACCGCTATTTACGTATCCAAATCAGCCATTTTGTCAGTCATTAGCGATCATAACTTCGAATATTTTTTTTTCTTAATCAGAGAGTATTTTTAGCAGCATGTTTTAGGCATTCTTAATGTTTACAGCTATATAATTTAATTCTGGTTATAACGATGTATTTGATTGGATAAAAAATTATTTTATATCGTATAAGATTGGTTCCCTACGTCACAATGACTTACTTCAAAAACGTATTAATCCGCCTGACGTTACATTCAAATTTTGTACAAATTGAAGTCATTTTGTTAGAACAATCATCTTTTTTTCTTACATCAAATGAAAGAAAATAAAATTATAAGCAATGAATTTAAAAGCTACCCATTTTATACGGTATAAACTGGGTTGAAACAGTAAACACTTTTTTATAAACCGCTTCGTGGTTCATAAAGCGTAAACTGCCCCAACCCAGTTTATACCGTATAAAATAGGTAGCTATTAAATTCATTCCTTAATTAATGAATTTAAAGAAATGATATGCGTCGAAAACCGCGGCAGTGTTGCTCAGTTTACTTTTTATGAAGGAATATATTTTATTAATAGCAGCCATGTGATAACTTTGTGTTGGCGCACTTCTTGGCCTTAAAGGCCGAGGTTTTTAACCGCGCGGTTTTCCTCAGGTAAGTTTGGTGTGGGGTGGAGCTTAATCGAAGCGGCTGAGAAGCCCCGCGGGAACGACGCTGTCTTGTGTATACTACCTATATACACAGGATGTTACCTGAGCCCCTGAGTATATTACCTGTATGCGTTTTCCAACGACTTTGTAAACTGAGGCCGTTTTTTTATGTTTAGCTCATGAATTGAAATGAATATAGCATTTTTTTTTTTTGCAGACAGAATCCATCTTAATTTCTTTCTTTTAAAATAATCAATATTTTTAATAATTAGAATTTTTTATATACAATGTGTTCCTTAATGAAGTGTTATAACGAAAATACATTTAGCACCAAAATCTGTCGTTGTAATCTGGCGACAAAAAGGGGAGTAATTCAATTTACACGTCGTCTACGCAAAACGAAAGAAGAAAGTGAATCATAAAACAGTCTCTCGGTAAATAATAATGAAAATTAGAAACGGTGGTTTGAGAATAAAATGATGAAATAGAAATATTATTGTCTAAATAAACATCTTTTAGATAAACCCTACTTGATTTTTTCCATTACGCATGGTCTGTAAAAATGGTCAGGGCTTTGGACCGGGGTTGATTCTCCGACAGCTATGAAACTGGAAAAGAATCATCTGCATCGTTTTTTTCTTTCGGGGTTCATTATTGATTTCAAACATGCAATACAAAGCAAGATGTTATATTCCGAGTAATTTCTCTTCTCAAACTTATTATTATACCGTAACTTCGTCACCATAATGCATGTCTCCAAGAAAAGCGACACGTACAAGTTTGCCTTATAAATAGAAATTCGCTTGACTCATGAACAATGTTACAATGTTGTCATACTTGTTTTAATTTTTTTTTAATTTAATTCCATGATACTAGCTTCAAACGCAGGTCGGTTTATTTTGTTAATTAATGGAGGAATAAATGTACGTTAACTCATGTTTTGACACGGAAATTAAAATTATCGATATGAAATCTCCCTTTTAAAATTAAATTTATAATATATATTATATAGCCATGTTTTTCTTGTCATTTATTTAATTATTTAATACTAGATTGATTATATTTATGGCATATTCTTATGAATTAAAATAAGAAAAGAACGATTAGATTGCTTCATTATCACAGCGCGATAGGCATCAAAAGCCTGAAAGTTAATTCGATGGTCGGTACGATCTCCAGACAAGGTACACAAGATATACACAACAGCAGCAAACTAAATGTCAATCAAATAAAAGTATCCAATCCCAGGCTTAATTTCAGATGATTGACAGAGGTTCTAAGACCAGGTAAATTTGAAGGAGGTGCTTATTTCCTCCCCTTTAAGCAGTCTATTTTCTTTTTGCGATTGTTTATAATAGATTAGATTTATTGATAATTTATCAGATTTAAATTTCAAAAAGAAGAATAAACACCCGAGAAATGATTTGAATTCTTCCGTAAGATACCCTTGTGATTGATATCTTTTCCCTCAATATTGATAGAGGTGTAGTGTCATTGTAATTTTTGTTTGTAACTTTACATTATTATATATAATTATTAATATTAAATTATTTATTATTTATATTTAAAGGAAAGAAAAAATGATTATGCATATCTCTCTATTTCTGGGATTTATAACCAGTGTGTACAGTGAGTATTTATGTTCTGTACATTTAGGTAATAGCCGTTAACTTGAGGATAATCGTTTTTATTTTTAAAGACGACCAACAATAGCGAATTACATAGTTGTTTTCATAACATTTTTAAGAGCAGAAGGGATCTGTAATAAGTTGGAAGTTTGATTCTTTTACACTTCAAATGTATTAAAGTCTATAAAGAGTATAAGAGTTTTGCTTTAATAATAAGTCACATTCTACCACTTATACATGTACAATTAGAGATACGAATATGTATAGTAAAACATGACTAATCCGACCACCAATGATTCCAAAGAAATTGGATCGATTAGACAATATTTCGGCTTAGACAACAATATAAATTACTTGAAGGGACTTAAGGTGCACAGGTTATTACACATGATTTTAGAATACACAGAGTCCGGAGTAGATAGGATTCACTGTATTTGAAATAGTATACTAAACAATAATAAAACAGACATTTTCTACACACTTCCGATTTTTTTTAAAGAAGTAGAAGTTTTGATGTCCTATAAATATTTATGTTTCAGCAATAAACGATGGGAACTTTTTGCTTTTTACTGATTCTCGAGAAGGCGAAATATACAAGATGAATTTATCGACGTATATCAGTGAACCATTGTTTGGCTTCCATCCCAATCCTGTTGCTATAAGTTTCGATAAAGCAAAGAAACGCATTTACTGGTCAGATAATGGACTACGTCAGTTGAAATCTGGTGACCTTGAAGGCAAAACGAACAGAGTTGTCCGTTACCTTGGAAACGGTAAGTATTTTCGGACGACGTTATCACTAACTATTGATGTAAGTGAAGATAACGAAAATTCATCAAAATCATTAAACCTTTAAATAAGAAAAAAAATCTTTAGATATGCATCCAAAAGAATCAGAGGTGTAAGAGATGATTGGGAATACTACTTGAAGGTATTCAATGTCGATCAGTCGCATCCATTGTAAACTACATGTATATGCATTCCATTTACAGATTCCGTGGTAGATGGGATCTCCATAGACTCAGTATCTAGGTTGCTCTTCTTCACAGATTCGGGATATAGCTCCATTTCTGTAGTAACTCTAGACGGAAATAATTATCAGAAAAAGATCATAAAGGAAGCAGTGGATAAGCCAAGATCAATTGTTTCCGATTACGAAACTGGGTAAATTATACATGGTCCGCTTCTTTGACGATAATATCACAAAAAACTGTTTTAATGTCACGATAACTGATGCGTCCTTTTTATTCATCTTTATCAGGTAATCCTTATCTATATCACTACCCTTTATTTTCTTTTTCAATTTAAGACATGTATGCATTCACACATTAACACAAATGTATTCTGATATACATTTGTTGAAGTAAAATTATTATATAAATTGAACATCAAATAGTATTTCGAATATCCGTCTTGTTCTCTGACGTCCTAAAATAGTTAGTTTTACAGGGTTATATATTGGACGGATTGGGGTGAGAGTCCAAGGATTGAAAGGGCAAACTATGATGGATCAGAAAGGCAAGATCTTATTACGAAGGGTTTATATTGGCCAAACGGTCTGGCAATAGATTTTGAAGGTATGCATTTTGCACTGAGTATGTATTGGTGTAAAGAATTAATAAATCAACTTGAACAATATATATACTTTTTAACTGAAATGCAGATCTAGTATTAATGTACATTTAAATTTAGAAAACAATATGCAGTTTAAGATGATTGTGCTCTGGACACTCTATCACTGTTTTTTTTTAATTTTAGGTTTTAAAGTAAATTTTATAAATTAATGAATCAAATTAGAAATTTCAATGAATATCCCTTGCAAATAAAGAATAAAAGAAGATACGTTTGAGAAACACCGAATATTTTTTAAAAAGTAAAACTACACCGTCAAGAGCTAAAAATGTTGAATCCCAAAAAGATCTTGTCACTAATAATTCACCTGTGCAATATGAGCACCCTAACTGAACAAAATGTAGGGTCAAGTTTTAAGTTTTTTTCTACAGTAGGTCAAACGCCTGGTCAAATGGTCCAATATATGATGCCCAGGAAATGTAAAATGTAAATTTGTCAGTAACAATCTTTTCAAAGTTTTTGCCTTATTGAAAGGTTTCGAAAGCAGGTCCTACTCAATGGAAAATATCAGATATAAAAAAAATGGTAAAAATATCAAAAAATGGAAATAGTGCCCAAGAGAATAAACATATTAAATATTAAAGCAGTAGCGCCAACTCTTCAAAACTTATGCAAATGGTTAAAGTTTTACAAATAAAGGTCTAAGTCCAAACTTAAATCGTAAAAAAATGTTTGTATTTAAGAGTAGATTTTGTCAGGGAATAAACCTGACCTGAAAAATGAAAGTCAATGCATCAATCATTCAAAAGTTATGGCCATGGTTACATGTAGTCTGGTAATTCTTTTCAAACACTAGTCTCACTCCAATGTTTATGTTAATAAGTCGAAAATGTTGTTACAAAAAAGGAAGGGACTTGGCAAAAGTAATAAAATAACAAAATATGAAAGTCATACCTCAAAAAAATGAAACCTATGGGCGTTTTTAGGCAGATGGACAGACAGCGTAATAATTATACATCTCCCAAATCTAAAATTACGTACATGTAAGCATAAAACAAGATGCGAAAGAATTAATTATGTTTTGTTTGGATATAGAATATAGAGATAAAAATCTATTTCTCTAATCACTCTTTTTTTTATATTTTTTTATATTCTATGACACATGTCAAATTGACTTTAATTCATCCTGCTAGCACAGTGCATGAATACATTAAAGCAGGGTTCTCCATGGGCTGTTTTACTGTGTTGCTCCTGACACAGTAACGATTCAAATTTTATGCATATGACACAGTAAAATCTTTGCCGACACAGTAAGATCTGTGATAAGAAAATAAAACTATATACATTTTGTCTTACTGAAACTTTAATCAAACAATTCCACCGTCTTTCAATTATATCATGCAATATATCATGCAATATTTTAGGGCTTCACCTTGCATAATCAATTATCTCCTAGACCATCACTGAACTTTTCGCATGAAGAAACAAAGACTTATAATTTGTTTCATGCTTCCATGTAACGGTTAATTGGTAGTTGAATTAAAATTACATTGTATTTTTTAAAAAAAACTAGATGCTGTCATGAGACAGTAATACCCGCACTAAGGTGTTTGCCTCTAAATGCACACTCCTCTAAAATTGGGCTTTATCAAGGAAAAAGTCAATATAATTCAATAATTTACATAATAGGGCCTCCATGTATTCATCAAATTGAGCATAATATTCTCAAGTGAACATGTGACCCATGGGCCTCGATCTTATAGGTACATGTATTTCATATTCATAATTCATTACCAGTCTGAAATTAAACAACAGAATTCAATAAATGATGTAAATTAGGTTTGAAACAAGGGGGGGTTTAAATTTTTGGCCCATAATTGGAACTTTTTAAATCTTTTTCTCATATAGATCAACAACAAATATTATTCAAGCTAGTTTAAAGCGTTTTTGATGATTTTTTCCAAAATGTACAAACTTTTTTATACTTGATTAGGCAGAAACACATTGAAAGCTGCCATATACCATGTATACCCAATCAATTTAGTCAACCCCCACCCTTCTCCCATCAACACACACACACGCAAACACACCCTATTTTCCTGTTTTTGGAAATAGGCCTAGATGGCAAAGTTAAGATAAAACATCTTTTGTTAATTATAATTTTAAATTTGTTCTTATACTGTAAATGTATCTTAAGACCTGCATCACATTGGGCTTGCGTCACGTACCTAACTTAAGTACTAGTTTTACCATTTTCATTTTTAGTTAGCACTGCACGTGCAGTACTAGGCCTAGTGTTGTGTTCACATCATTGCATGTATGTCAGTTGGAATTATTTTGTGTTTTAATTGGATTATATTTCATGAAGTTGGAGCTATGGCAGTCGGTAAGTACACGTTTTGGTATAGATTTGGGTAAAATAGTCTGAAATGCAACTGGTTAGGTTAAATTTTAAAGGATTAAAGGTCATCCGATTCTGCAATAAGACGAATTTCACATTCTAAAGAGTTATCGTCCGTTATCGACGTTACATTCAGTTAAATAAACAAGATACAGAATTTTTTTTTCTGGGAGGGAGGGGGGATTTCCAGACTAGAATTTCCTGAGAAGCAAATAAAAGAAGTTATGGCGGTGTCTGTTTTCTAGGGTGAAGGGCATCCAAAGTCTTTTTTATATTATAGTCCTGCAAATT